>MPDP01000061.1:0-144448 GCA_030869315.1 Colletotrichum cuscutae | reverse complement strand
ATATACTACTACGGGTAGTTAGGTACTAAAAGTAGCCTTAGCTCCCCTAGGGACTTATTACGCGGCTTTTATAATTAGTAATAAGTATAATAGTTCTATACGTATTAATAAGTATTTATTATTAGGCTTAGCTAATAATATCGTTATTTAATTATTTTTATAACCTTATTATGCTTTAGGTAAGCGAGGAGCTTTTATTTATAAACCTTATGGATAATTATAATATATAGTAGTTTTTTTCCGGCTTTATAAGTATAAAGGATCGACCTTAACGGGATTACGCTTTTAAAGGAAATTATACGATACGGTATACTTTTTAATTATATAATATGCGCAATGTGCCCTAAGTATGTGCTTAATATAATATAGTGATTTCGATACGAAAACTGCTATATAATTCGGGATAAGTAAGTTACTTTTTATATAGCGGCGCTAGTTAAAAAGGTCGATAATAGAAATTAGTAATAAAAGTTAGAGGCGGTCCTTAACCGTAAAGGTTCTAAACTTTAATAATAACATAAAGGTTTTTAGAAAAAGGGCTAAAAGGGCTAATATCTAGCGTACTAGAGCTCGTAAAGATTCTTTTTATCTTTATTATTTCTATTATTACTTAAAGCTACTCTCTATTTAAATTAAATAAATTTACTAAATAAACTTATTAAATAAACCTATTAAATAAACCTATTAAATAAACTTATTAAATAAACTTATTAATATATAAACTACTACCTCGTTAAAAACCTACTCTATTCTTAGTATATAGTTAGTAACTAGCGGGCTAAGACTCTCTAAAGATGCCCCTCAACAGGTCCCCCCCTTTAGGGCTCAATATATTAGGCCCCCTTAATACCCTAGCTATCGTAACTAATATAAGTATACCTAAGGAGTAGCGTAGTACTTTTTAATAATATAAAATTTAGCTAAGTAATAATATAAACGTTATAAATAATTAGGCTAATATAAATATTAAGATCTAATATATTAATATTAACTCAGAAATTATACTTTATAAAGCTAGAAATCCCTCTAATATAGGCTATATTATAAACGTAAAGGAATATATAAGAGGTTTTCTAACCCTTAATAAAAAAGAATATATAATATAAGATCTAGCTACTTATACGGGTTAGTACTAAGAGGTCTTATATATATTAAAGTGGGTATAGCTCGCCCTCTAGACGGGTAGCAGAAGGTCGGGAGCTATTTTAATTAGTAATTAAGTATAGAGCGTAATATACCCAGTTTTCCCTAATACGTAATACATAGTACGGCCCCGGCGGATTACTCCGTCGGGGGGACGGATAATTATAATATAAAAGTTCTCTTTTTTAAGTATTACGAGCTTCCTATTTATTATTAATAATTTTTTATTTTAAATAGACTAGCGCTCGCGCCCCTCGGCTATTAGCGCTCGTATTAATATAAAAAACGCTATAATAAGGTTTTTATTAAGCTTTAAAATCTTTTTTATTAATAAATACCCCTAGAGCTCGTTTTTTAGTATAAGTAAGCTAATTACGAGCTATAGTTAACTAATAGCGGTATTTAATAGTACTTATAGCTCTATTATAATATCGGGGGATAGTAGTCCTAGTAATAAGAGGACTTAGGTTCTCTTAGCTTTTCTTAGTACTTACTAAGTACGAATATCCTCTATTTTACGTAATAAGGAATTAATTAGTACGTTTTTTTCCCTGGGTAATAATGAACTTAAAAATTGAAATTTATTAATATACTAGTCTAGCGGGCTTATTATAAATTAAATAAGCGCTTAGTTATAAAAAATAGTAATAACTAGTAATCCGTAATAATATCGAACTTATATTTATAACTTACGAGCTCCGTGCGCTATTTCTCTAAGTATAGTACTATTATTCATATTTTTTATTATAAATAGCGTAATTAAGCTTTACGCTATTTATAGTTTTTAAATAAAAAGCTACTAGGTACTAAAGCCCGTTGTCCTCTTATTATTATAATAGTACTTTAGCGTATACTTAGTTAAAAGCGTTAGTCTCTAGCCGTATTAGTCGCTCTAGCCTAAAGTAGTAGAGAATAAGTACTAATATTAGCGCTAGCTTTATAGCCTTAAAAGTAGACTTATAATTAGTACTAAAGTTAAAAAGAACCCCCTTACTTATTAACCTCGTTAGGGGCTTAGCTAGGCGGCCGTAATCCTTTATAAATCTCTTATAAAAGTTATAAAATCTAAAAAAAAAGCTAAATACCCTTAAATAATATAAATAGCTTTTAGTTTCTAACTATAAAAACCTTCTCCTTATTAGGCTATATACTCTTCATTAAAACTACGAAACCTAAGTACTTTAGAAAAATAATACTAAATTTATACTTTTTAATATCTACTTATAAGCCTTCTTTCTATAAGCGGTCTAATACTTCAGTAACGTATTCTTTATACTAAAAGGGGTTATTAAAAAAGATTAGGATATTATTTATATATATTATATAGAAGTTATCTAAGTACTTTATTAGTATTTTATTTATATATTATTAGTACGTAATAGGCTTATTATAGAGCCTAAAGGGTACTATTTTATATTTATATACTTTATAGTAAGTTCTAAATATTATTAAATCCTTAGAGGCTAGGTCGAGTCGGATATAATAAAAGGCCTATTTAATATTTAGTTTAGTAAATACTCTTATTTTACTTAAACTACGTAAGGGTCTTATTAATACGTAATAATAAGTAGTAGTCTTTTTTTATAATCTTATTAAGCTTATAAAAGTTAATATAAAAGCGTAAACTACTATCGTACTTTTTTATAAATAATATTAGTAATATAAAAGGAGTATTACTTAGCTTAATAAATCCCTTTTATAAATACTTTAGTAAATAAGCTCTCGTAGCCTCTAGTTTAAGTACTAACTACTTATATAAAGGGTAATAAGTTAGTTTCTTTTTATTACTATTTAAGAACTTAATTTTATAGTTATATAGCTTATAAAGCGCTAATATATTGCTAGCTACTTTATTAAAAACGTTAGTTTAGGGCCGTAAATACTTTAATAAGTTCGTTATTATAAGGTTATAAGTGACTTAGTCGTCGTTATATAAGGGGTCCACTTCCTTTTTTTTATTTTTTATAATACGGTCTAGCTTATAAAATAATATAGAGCTTAGTTTAACGTCGTTCTACTTTAAGTTCTTTTTAAATACGGGAGCGCTAATAACAATAATATTTATTTATATTATTATTAAGTATATAGTAGTTCTTTTCTAGCTTTATAAGTATAAAAGATCGACCTTAATAAGATTACGCTTTTAAAGAAAATTATACGATATAGTATACTTTTTAACTATATAATACGCGTAATATATTCTAAGTACGCGCTTAACGTAATATAGTAATTTTAATATAAAAACCGCTATTTAATTTAGGATAAGTAAGCTACCCTCTTTATTACGTAGTAGCGCCGGCTAAAAAGGTCGATAATAAAAGTTAGCTATAATAATTAGCTATAATAATTAAAAATAGTCCTTAACCGTAGAGGTTTTAACCTTTAATAGTAATATAGAGGTTTTTAAAGAAAGGGTTAAAAAGGCTAATGTCTAGCTACTCTTTAGAGCTTATAAAAATGTTTTTTATTTTTATCGTTTTTAATATTACCTAAAGCTCTATTTAAACTAATTAAATTTACTAAATAAGCTTATTAAATAAACTTTTTAAATATACTTATTAATATATGAACTACTACTTATTAAGAACTTATTTTACTAAAATTACCCCTCGATAGGTCCCCCCCTCTAGGGCTTAATAAATTTCTAGGCCCCCTCGACGCCCTAGTTATTATAACTAACGTAAGTATATTTAAAGAGTAGCGTAATACTTTTTAATAATACGGAATCTAGCTAAGTAATAATACGAACGCCGTAAATAACTAGCTTAATATAGATATTAAGATTTAATATATTAATATTAGTTTAGAAATTATACTTTATAGAGTTAGAAATCTTTTTAATATAAGCTATATTATAAATATAAAGGAATATATAAGGGGTCCCTTAACTTTTAATAAAAAGGAGTATATAATACGGGATCTAGCTACTTATATAGGTTAGTATTAAGAGGTTTTATATACGTTAAAATAAGTATAGCTCGCTCTCTAGACGGGTAGTAAAAGGTCGGGAGTTAATAAAAAGGAAATAATAGTCGACTTAGTTAATTACTATCTTAATTAGTAGTTAGGTATAGAGCGTAATATACCTAGTTTTCTTTAATACGTAATACACGGTACGGCCCCGGCGGATTACTCTATCGGGGGGTTATTATTAAGTATAGTTTTTACTATTTAGCCCTTTTTATAAGGGTAATAGTAGTATTATTAAGGGCGCGTTCTATTTTCTTTTTTTTATACTCTTAGCCTTATTTAACTACTACGTTTAACGAGCTATTATTTTTAATAAGTATAATAATATCCTAATTAATATACCCTTTGCCCGCTATTACTAAAGCCTTTAGTTATAATAAACTATATTTATTTTAAATAGATTCTATTAATAATTAGCGTTAATTTAGTATTATATATTAACAACCTCTAATGTATATAGGTCCTCAATATCCCTAATAATAATAAAAAGCGTCTCTTATAATAATAAATCCTTAGGCTATATTAGTTATTAATAGTGGATCTTAAGGTTTACCCTATAATATTTGAACTACTTCTATTCTAAGATTTAGTTATAGCGGCCCGTATTAAGTTAAAAGAGGGGTACTTTTAAAAAAACTTATTAATTAATATATAAGTTAGTAATTTATATTATATTAGTATTATTTAATTACTTTTTATTAAACTTATTAATAAGGATCGGGTATAGTAATTTATAAAATAGGGCAATGTAGAATTATTATAATAGAGGAGTTATATAGTTATTTATAAATCCGTACTTATTAACTCCTATATTAAATAAGGTTCTTAAGTAAATTCTATATTTATTAAATACTAATATAAGCTTTTTTTCAAGGGGCTAGCCCCCTATAAGATCTTATAAGTTTATTAAATTAATCGCTAATTTTCTATTCTTTTTATATATCTTTCTTAGCTAGGAGTTTACTTTTACTAAGGGGTTTAGTTTTCTAAACCCGGTTCTATTTTAATAAGGCCCGCGGCTATATTTATAGTAGCTGTAGTAGTCTTCGGCTTCTTAGGGCAGTGATTAGAAATATATTTAATAATAATCTTCGGCTTTTCAAAGTAGTCCTTAGAAATATATCTAGTATTATTATAAATAAAATAAGCGCTACTATTTTTAAGTTTTTAATATAGGGCTTTAGGGATCGTTTTATAAGTAGAAATATAACCTTAGTTCTATTTAGTACCTCTAGTACCTCTATTACTTTTACCGTTTTTATTACTTTTATTTAAAGTTTAATAAGTTTAGCTAGAAGTCTTAACTATATAGTCCTCTATAAAAAGGAGCTATATTACGTTAACTAGCTAAGTAACGTACTTAGTATATTTTTAAAAAGTAGCCGAATTATCTAAGTGCTTTAAAATAGCCTAATCATAAAAATACATAAGTAGCTTATTATAAAAACGGCACTTTTATTAAGACTTAAAAAGCTTATTAATACGGACGAGCTTAGTAAATATAAAGCGCTTTTAATAAACGTTTTTAAGTATAATTATAAGTACGTCTAGTTTATAACTAGCGTTATTTATAGTAATTAAGTTAGTATAAACTAATTTAAGTTTATAAAATAGCTACTTAGCTATAGTAATCTCGTTAAAAGTTAGTATTAAGTATATAAACTCCGTAGTACTACCTCTAATCTTATTAATAATATACTCTAAGTAATACTTATTAATATTATAATTAGTATTTTCTAAACGTTTTATAATATACTAAAATTAATAATCGAACTTAAAGCTATTATTATTATTAATAAAAACGGGTACGTTAAATATTTTTTAAAAACTCTAGGGGACGTAATAAGACGAGGCTAGAGTAGTTTTATAACTATTTTATGTTTTTAAGCGTACTAAACGTAGCTCTAGCGCACTAAGGGTATTAGTATCCTAAATAAAGCTAGTTTATAAACCGTTTTTTAATTACTTAAGTCTCTTAGTTATAGCTATATTACTAATATAAGCTTAAATAAAGGCCTCTTTTATAATACGGAGCTCTATAATAATAATATATATAAAATCGAGGTTCTTACGAGTTATTTTATATAAGTACTTAGTATTACTATTTAGCTAACTAATAATAGAGGCTAAGACCTATTTTAATTAATATTGAATAATACGTATTTTTAGTTACTATTTAATCTATTTAAATAAGGTAATTTTATTATTTTTATAATATAGCTTATAAATAAGGTCGAGGTTAATACTTTACTTAATATTCTTTTTAAAAAGGATATTATTATAAATATAAATAAGTAATATAAGCTAGTTAGCTACGTTATTAAAGTATACTAAGTAATTAGCCTAAGTAATAAAAAATAAAAAACGCTTTACTAACTAGTTAAATAGCGTAACCTTAGGGTTAATAATTAGAAACTTAGCGCTTTTATTAAGGCCTACGACGCTTTATTAAGACTCGTAAAAGTAGCGACTTTATTAAAAGCTATTAGTATAAAAAAAAACCTAGCTTTTTTAACTATATTCTCTAACTATTACGTTTAGTAAAGGGGGTATATATTTAGGGAGTATTAATTATACTATTTATATATAATTAATTTAGTTAGCTATTACTCGACTTTTTTATATACTTTTTAGTAAGAATAACTAGTTAGTATAATAAGTAATTAACTAATTAAGATATTATCGTTCTATTTCTAAAGAATAGTTAGTTAAGTAACGTTAAGTAGTATTATAAAAAGGAACTCGAGGTAAGTTAAAACGCTATTATACTAACTTAATAAACTAAAAACTTAATATAAAGAGGGAAAAAATAGAATAGTAAGTAGAAGCTAGCGAGCTAGCCCTTTAGGCCTAGCGGTCTAGCTCGTTACGTAACTATTAGGAGCTTAGTCTCGTAGCCTAGGGCTAAGCTACAGGGCCCATAGGGCCCTAATACCCGCTGCCGTAATACTAGCCCATACTACAGAACGTTAAGGATATATAAGGATTCTTAAGATTCGTTAACCTTTACTAACGATTCCTTAAGGACTATATTAATATAATTAAACCTCTTAATAATCTAATATAAAAAAATAACCTATTTATCTAGGACTTTAAGTATAAAGAAGTATTTATTAAAATTAAGAATATAGTCGTTTCTAAACTAATTATTATAATACTAAACCCTTAAAAACCCTTCGAAGTCGAGACTAATACGTTAGACTTCGCTATAGGAGTAGCTCTAAAATAATAAGATAAATAAAACAAACTTTACCTATATTACTTTTATTCTAAAGCATTTTATAAAATAAAATTATATTAGTAAATCTATAATAAAGAACTAATAGCTATTATTAAAGCGTTTTAAAAATAGAGACTATGGTTATTTAGAACTAAATATAAAGTTATAGTTTATATAAATTATAAGAATTTTATAAACTTTATAATAAATAAGAACCTAAATAAACAATAAGTTAAACAGAGCGAATTCCTATCTAAATTTAACTTTCGAATTATTTATTTAAAAGGTTTAGAAAATAGCAAAATAAACGCTCTTAGTAAAAGACTTAATTACGAAATCGCGGTCCTCGAAAAAATATAAGTTATTTTTAAATAGGAAAAGGACGGTAGCCTTATATTAGTTATAAAGCTTTTTATAATAATTAAAACGATTAATACTAGCCCGATTAAAAAGATAATGCCTAAGCTTATTATAGAAATTTATAGTATATTAGTATACGGTTACTAAGGAATTATTAAAACGTAAAAGTAGATTTATTAATAATATAATAAATTTACTATACGCACTAAAATTATAAAAATAATTAAGGACTACGTAACTTATAAAAGAAAATAAGAATAGCCCGTATAAGCCTTATAATAAGCTTTAACTATTATAATTACTAACGGAAGTATAGTAATTAATTATATAGGACTTTATTATTAAATTATTAAAGTTTAGAGACCTATTTACTAAAGTATAATACCATAGTATTTTAGTTATAATTAACCAACTGATTAAGTTTATATACTTTATTCTCTATAAGGAATTAAGTACTATAAAAGACCTAGTATACGTATTTATTAAAATTATACTCTCGAACTACGCTTTATTAAAAGAAGTTATTTTTAATAAAAATAAACTATTTATTTCGAAGTTTTAGAAATCCCTAATTTCGCAACTTAGTATAGATTATAAACCATTAATATTATTTTATATATAAACTAATAGATAAATAAAAAGAATTAACTAGATCCTCGAGATATACCTTCGTTATTATATAAATTATAATTAGAATAATTAGGTAGTACTTTTATTAATAGCTTAGTTTATATATAATAGTATAGTTAATAAAAGTATAAGAGAATCTTTATTTTATTTTAATTACGGATTCTAATTAATAGTATATCAAGAAGTATAATAAGGACTATAAGCTATAAAAGCTATAGCAGACGTAAGAAAATTTAAAGAGATTTATAAATAGGTATTAATAAACCTCGAGTTTATATAATAATATATAAAGAAAAACGCGGATAGATTAAGGATTAGAAAACTATTTTTAGAAAAGGGGGATAGTATTTATCTCCTTTATTATAATATTAAAATAAAACGACTAAACAATAAATTAGATTATAAAAAACTTAGACTTTTCGAAATTATTGAAAAAGTCTTACTAATTAATTACGAATTAAGATTACTAAATATAATATAATACTATCCTATTCGTTATATTTTATTACTCGAACTTATATTAAAAAGTTTATATATAGAAGATTATATTATTATTAAACCGAATTAACTAGAATATAAAGTTAAACGAATTATTAATTATAAAATTAAGAATAGAATATAAGAATTCCTCATTGAATAAAAGGGTTATAAATATAAAAAAGAAATATAAAAACTTATTACGGACCTTTAGAACTTTTAAAAATCCCTTTTAAAATATTAAAATTAAAATTAAAACCTAAACTCCTAGTTATTATAATATCCTAGTTAATTATTTTAAAAGTATTACTAAATTATACTTCCTACGTAGCGGCTAACTTATCCTTATTAATAATATTAAAAACATTAGGGATTACTTTTCCTTTTTTAAATACTATCCTTTTTACGTTTTAAAAACGATCTAACTTTAATAAAAACTTATTTATTTTAACTTATATACGGCGTAGAGCCTCTACTTATTTTTAAAAAAGAAGCTCTTTTACCTTTCTTTTACGTTCTAGCCTATTAACTTTAGATAAAAAACGATCTATTATAAATATAATTAGTATAGAAAATACTAATAAAAAAAGAAAACTTACGATCGTATATAGTACTAATAGTCGCGTTATAAGACCAACTACGACGTATATACTAATAATATTTTAATTTACCCTCTAATATCTTATATCTTCGCCCTAATAAGTAATAAAACGAGTAAGGTATTACGATTTTAAATCCTCGCTCTTTAATTTTAAAAATAAGTTTTAAATAATAATATATTAAAGATCTAGCGAATATTTTAGTATCTTTAAAAGAACTACTTAACGAGCCCTAACCTAGGCTATAACGACTTATTTATAGGTCTATAAAGACAAGATTTTTTAAAAAAAAGACTTAATATTACGACCTAATATATATAACTAAGACTAGGGCCTACCTCATAGGCTTATAATAGTTATAATATGCTATATATATAAAAGGATAAGGATATAAAATAACTTTTATAGAATAAAAGAACTATAAATAAGTTATATATAAAGAAAAAATAGTAATTACGTAATAAAATAATTACTATAATTATTTTAAATAAGCGTTTATTAATATTTACTAAGTAATTACTTAACGAATAAAAATAATTATTAATAAAAGAAATGTTTATAGTTAGACTTATATATAGTATAAACTTAAGCTAGGCTTAAGAGTAAACTTCTTATAGCTTTTTTAGTAATTAACTTAGTATTAAATCTTATAATCGCTTTTAGTTATTTTTATTAAAAACCCTTTTTAATAAAACTATAATTAATTACTAAAGCCTTACTTACTTTACGACTTATAAATATAGCTTTAGAGAAGCTATTTACGACTATAATACTATTTCTTTAGTACTCGTAGCCTTAACTTCTACTAATATACTTACTGCGACTAGCTAGCTATAATAATACTTTACTAATTTATAATAATAAAATTTAATTACTAATTAGTATTAGTATCTTTATTATAGGGTAATTAGTCGATTAGTTTAAACCGGTAGTAACGAAATAGGTTAATTAAACTATTTTAATATACTACGTAAAGTATAAAAAGGAGGTTCTAACTATAGGTTAGGTAGTCTGTGTTAATCGTAAATAGGGCCTTTAGTTGGCCCCTGCGCAGTTGGCCGTACGCCGAGGTCGAATTGGACTTCCAATCCGACACACCGGTCTAGACCTTATCCGCGGTACCACCACGTGCAACGCACGAACACAATTCGACCTTCATCCCGCTGCATTTGACCAACCTCGTAGGTTTATCAAGAGTGTATGTATGAGGTGAGTAATTGCATTACAAGGGAATAATGATCAGGGTGTCGCAGCATCAATACTAAGCGGTATTGTCTTGGCAAGAGAGTGTAAAATTAGGTAGGTAGTTTGCATAAATCTGGACAATTTGGCAACAGTTAATCAACTGGAGCCGCAAAATACTTCCAAAATTCCGTTTCCCAAATAACTTGTCTTAATCGAGAAAGTAATCTAACTTGTCTTATTCTGTCCTGAGATTCGAGACAAAATCCTGATCAATCTCAACTGTCAGACGTCAAAATTTCCCTACTGCTGCTCCATCTTGCAAACACTAGGATGCAGCTGGGCCCGGATCATGTATAAGGTAGTCGAGCTGATGTCCACTGCGAAGCTTACTCGATATGAGCCTTACATACCTATACCACGATGTAGTCACCGTGTTTCATAAGTCGTCTTCATTCCATGTCTACGAAAGCATGGTTCTGTCCCGAACGCAATGAATCTTCGACTTCCTGAGCCCTCTACCGAGATTTGGCAGCGTCTACTTCTTTGAATTGCGCTCATACAACTAGGGTATTCATAATTGCATACTTGCTACCTCTCCAGCATTTCTAAGACTTCACAAATCTTGATTGATATCCACGAATCCCAGTGCTTCTTTTCCACCGTGCTTCAGAGCCATATTAGTGTCTTTTCTGAGCGTGGCCACCCATCTTCGGAAGTAATACTGCACTGCAGCAACCTTCGAAGTCTACATCGACATGTGACCGGAAATCTTTTCGTCCAGAGCAGCCCACATGTGCGCAACTCCGAACTTTCTTGCCCTTGCAAAAATCTTACCATGTTCGTGCTTTGTTCTGGTCAAGGGTTCTCCGTCGGTACGGTTATCGAACTTTGAAAACAGTGTGACTAGAAAGAAATCAACCACGTTGTTCTCCTTTGAGAGCATTTAGTCCCCACTTCAATAAGTGGGTGAGGGTTTCGTTGGTCTCGTCGATTGATCTTCTGTGTTCCACGTCAAAGAAATGGGGAAACCACATGCACGGTTGGCTGGAAGAAAGCCAAGCAAAAACCCTGTGCTTGGGTGAAAAGTTTTGGCTGTTCAGAGTCAAAGAGATGAAAGAAGTTTGCTTTCAGTCAACAGGGATGAGGATCGTTGGTTCTTCAGAAGATATCCGGTGTTCGTATTCAATGAAATAGCGACCATTGAACAAAGATCCTAGGATCATGCCGTCATATTGGGATAGGCTGAGCGACAAGTACAAATTGAAGCTTGACCGCGCTCATCACAAAGACAGGCTTCGACAACCTCTGCACTGATTCTTTTACCATTCTTTCCTCAATATCGCTTTCTTTCATTTTCGCCCCTATTACTTTCTCAAATCAAACATGGACTCGACAACGCTAGAGAAAGATGCTGAGCGTTATGTTCCACTCGTGAGTGACCTAAGTTCTTCATCCACATCGACTTGCTTTCTAATGCCAATCTTCAGCTTGACCTTACATTTGGAACACTCTACGTCTCCGTTACAAGTCATTACTCGGCCGAGTTTGTGGACGTGTTCAGGCAGATTCTGGAAGTAGGCATCGTCTCCTCCACTGATCATATTGAGGATGTAGAAGAGCAGGAAAGGAAAGTCGGCAAGATCATCAAGAACAGTAAAGTCGATAGAAAGAAATTCTTCGTGACTATCAAAGTCCACGCTCCACTGCCTAAAGCGTCTCAGCCAAAGCACTTCACCTTTCAAAAGCTGTGAGATCGCACTGATTTTCTACCAATGACTACGTTATGTGTAATCGCTATGTCACATGATCTATGCTAACATCTGCGCTAGGAGATCCGAGGCTGACACTACCATGAAAAAGACCTTGGAGAGACTGCAACTCGACTATGTGGACCTGTAAGATGGCTGTCTCATTAGACCAGTCGCCTTGAATGGTTGCAACTTGATAGCAAGAAGTATGCTAATATTTCCTCTAGCATTCTTCTGCATGATGCTCACGCCGTCATCAAAGACGAAGCATTCAAGGAAGCCTGGGAGATTTTGGGGCGTTTTACGAAAGAGATCGATGAGAAAACGGAAAAAACCCGATGCAGGTTCAGAGGACTCTCAAACTTTGACAAGAGCAACTTTTGGACAGGAAACTCAGAAGTTGCCATCGAAACCACGTCACTTCGTAGCGGCGATTTCCCGGACTTTCGCCACTTTCAGGAGGGAAAAGATAGCAAGGCCTATCATGAGTGGTTCCAAAGTGGTAGTGAGCTGGAACTCGAAGACGAAGAGGCGCGAAAGAGGCTTCGTGATATATTCAACCACCGGGAGAAGTATCTGCATAAGGTGTTTACAGATCGCTCGATCTCTGAAAAACCCCGCTTCATGTTCCTGGACCCTCCGCCGTTTCATAGCGGGAGTGTTTCGATGTACAACTTCCTGGGAATGTTGGGTTCTCGTTTTGGTGCAACACCAAGTGACGTGTTGGGAAAGTGGGCTTCTATCACACCACAAATCCGTTCTTCTGGTGTAGTGGGAAAACTAAAAAATGAATTCCACATGCCGGAATTTGAACGCGGGCAAATCGATTTTCTATTCAACTTGTCGTTCAAGATCTCGGTAACGGCGAAAACACCTGAAAATTATCAATAGACAACCAATAGAGAGATGGTTAATGAGGGGGCAACATGACTCGGTTGGAAATGTGTCTCCGTTACGGAGCCTATATAAGAGAGAAACTTGACTCAAGTTTCCTCTCGATCAGTAAAGCATTATTAAAAATATATCTAAATGCATATTTGCTCAGTGGATAGACAATATACCCCTTGTGTCGGATTAGAAGTCTAATTCGACCTCGGTATACGGCCGAGGCTGCGCAGGGGCCAACGAGGGGCCCTATTTATAATTACTATAAACTACCTAACTTACGGTTAGAACCTCTTTTTTATACCTTACGTAGTATATTAAAATAGTTTAATTAACTTATTTTATTAACCTATAGTTCGAACTAATTAACTAATATCTTTATAATAAGGATACTAATACTAATTAATAGTTAATTTTTATTATTATAAATTAGTAAAGTATTTAGTATAAAAAAGATAACCTCCTTAAATAGAACGTAATAAAAGAATTATACTACCTAATTTTATAAAAAATAAGTAATAAGACGTAAAGTCTTTATAATAAAACGAAATAAAAAAATCGTAGCCCTCAATTACTTATAAAAGGCTAACGTCTATTATGTTAAAATAACCCCTAATAATTAATAGAAATATTGAGGTAACTAAGCTATTATTATCGACCTTATATAATCCTTCCTTATTAATTAACTTACCCACGGCCGGCCCGTAATTAAAAATTAATTAAATTAATTAATTAATTAGTAAAAAAAACTACTTATATAACTATATACCTAATTAATTAGCATAATAAATAAGCTTAAAAGTATAATATAAAAAGGTACTACGTAATTAAAAAAGAAAGATCTTTAAGTATAGTATACTTATTAAGCATACTAAGAAGCGTAAGTATTATAAAACTAAGAGATCTATAGCGTATAGAGGGACTACTCTTAAAGGGCTTATAGATATAATTTTAAAAACCTAAATAATCTCCTCGCAACCCTCTTAATTATTATCTAAATATTACTTAGGAATATAGCGTAAAGGGTAGTATAATAAGAAAAAAAGAGATTTAAAAATTATAATAACTATAATCCGTAAATTACGAGTATCGTAAATATTAAAAGTTAGCTTAGTAAAAAAGCTACTACCCTTAAAAAGATCTTCTCGTAGTCTCTTATTAAAATTACGATTATTATAAAAAAAAAAGAATACTTTAGAGGGCCGCTAAAAAACTTCCTTTTTATACTACTAGCTCTTAATACGAAAATTACTAATTTTAAAAAAATAAAAAATAAACTACTAATTAATAATAATTTATTTAATAAATATATACGCCTCTCGGGTTTTAACTTAAAAAAAACGCTACGTAATTAAAACGTTATTAAGCTATTTGTAAATCTATTTTTAACGTTAATTAATTAAGTAACTAAAAAAAACCGCTAAAATAGTAGCTAATAAAGAGGACTAAGAGTAAATAGTAACGAGGCTTAGTACGAAAAAATAAAAAAAAAATAAAAAAGTCCTAAACCTTAATAAATTTAATAACTAATAATAGTATACTATTACTAAGGTTAGTAAGTAGCTCTAAAACGACCTTATTAAAATTAAATACGCTAGCTATTATAAATCGAAGTACGAGTTAAAAAACGACAAGGAATAAGTTAGTTTTTAAATAAAAAAAAAGAAATCTTATCTTATATAAATAAATAAAAATTAAACTAGAATATTGAAGAAAATAAGTATATAAAGATTTTAATAACCCTAATAGTAAGTAAATTAACGTAGTATTAGTCTATTTTATAAAGGTTTATATTTAAAAAGGGCTCTAGGGGTAACCCCTATTTTATAAAATTACTAATAACCTAGGTAACTAAAGAAATAAGTAGTTTATAAGCGCTAATCCGAATATAATAAAAAGGGTTATTAGATTCCTTTACTATTAAAGTATTTTACTAACTTAAGTAGCAAAATAAAGAGCTTATAAAACGCTCGCTATTATAGTTATTACTAACGAATTTATACTATAGGATTAGAATTAAATTAACTAAGTAATAGTAAAATATAATAACTTTAATAAAAAAATAAACTAATTAGAATTTTTATTAAAAATTACTAATAATAATATATTAGCGCCCGCTATAATAAAGGCTATAGAGATTATATAAAAAGAGTAGTTATTAGTAATCTTACTAATCTTAGTAACTAGCTTAGTAATACTATTAATATATAGCTTATTACTTATTAATTAAAAAAGTATATAATTAACTATATAAAGTTAATATAACTATACTAATACGCGAGGGATACGTAAAAAAACCGACTTAGTAGTCGCTACTACGAGGTAATTTACTAACTTAATAAAAATCTTTTTTAGAAGAAAATTATACTTAAAAAGAAATACGAGGTTCTATAAGAAACCCTTATAATCTTTTACGAGTACTATAAAAAAGTCGGAATCTGAGAGTAATAATACTATTTAGTAATTAATATTATACTAACTAATAAGGTTATAAATTATTATTATAAAGTAGTACGTACTATTAACTAAACCGACTTTTTAAGCATAGTTAACGTAATTCGATATTATTTTAAGACCTAAAATAGGAGTTTAGAGCTCTTATCCGAGCTAAGGGTATTATTATTTAGGTTTATAACTAAGATAATAAAAAAAAAGTCGAAGCTAGAGATCTTTAAAGAACTTATTAATTATATTAATAAACTAATAAAAACGTAGCTAAATAAGAGGATAAATAAGTAAAAGGTCGGGTATTTTTATACTATTATATAAAAAGTTCTAGAAATAAGAGTAACTCTATACTAACTACTTAAGTATTATAAAACCCTTTACTCGAGGCTAAGGTCTAGCTTTAAGATTAAAATAAAAATACCCTAATAAACGTACTTATAATTATATAATAGCCCTTATTAATAATACTAAGTTAACTATACGTATAAAAGTAAAGGGAGAAGCGCTAAGTATAGTAATTATTAAATTAAAAAAATAAACTCCTTAGCTAGTTACTAATTAAATTTAAAATAGGGATAATAAAAAAGGAAGTATTTTATATATAAAAAGGACGGCTATTAGTTAAGTAATTACTCTAAAAAAAAGCGTACTAAATCGTATAAGTAATATAAAAAATAAAAAATAATAAATAGTAAAACCAGCCCTTATTAATTTAACTAATTCCTTATTATATATAAAAGTAGATCCGAAGGTATAATTAGTAACTTAGAGGATCTATATATAATAAAAAATTTAAAAAATAAAAGAAATCTTACTCTATATACTAATAAAGTACATTTTAATAAAATTAATAAGATTAACTACTCATTTTTTACCCCGTTAGCCTCTAGAAAATATACAAAGCTAAATAAATAAAAAGTAGTAAAAGCTCTTAATAAATAGGCTTTTATTTATAAATAGTAAGAGAAGATCCCTTAGATAATAAATATAAATAAATAGATGAATTTAATAATACCGAACCCTATTTTATTAACGTTTAAAAAAGGATTAATACCTCTCTTAATACTTAAAAAGAAATAAGATACTAAGTAATTTTAAAAGTACTTAGAGGGGTCCTTTTTATACTCCTTAAATTACTTAAACGCTAAGCTTATATAAGTATTTTATATTAGCGAATAATATAGCCTAGATATTTTCTAAAGGATTATCTTAGATATAGGAGTATTATAATAATTAACTAGAGGTAAAAAGTAATTCTATATACTTTAAAACATATACTTAGTTACGTTAAATACGTTAATAATAAGTATTATAAAGATTAGCTTCGGCTTAAGTAAAGAAATATGCGCCCTAGGTATATTAAAAGTTAATATATACTTAGGTATAATAGTTTTTTATATCCTACTTATTAATATACTATTTTTACTATATTTTAAAAATATAGACTAGTTAGGTATTATATTTAATAATACGAGGAATAAATTATTAAATAATAAGTAGTTTATACTTATTAAAAAGTAATAAGAGTATATATTTATAAAGCTTAAATTAGATATTCAATTTATTAACTATTTTATAAAAGGAGAGCTTAAGCGATTATATAAGCGCTTTAGTTACTTATTAATCCTAAAACTATATAACCTCTTTAAGTAATTAAAGAATAATATAAAAATAAAAGCTCTAGAGTACTTAATAAAAATGTATTACTAGTACTAAATAAACGCCCAAAGCCCGTATAAATTCGAATTTAAATTATATAACGAGCTTAGCTTTAACTAAAAAATCGTTATTAATATTTTCTACTTAAATAATCGCTTAGTACTATATATTATTTATAAAGCTATATTATTCTAAAGAGGCTAATTCTTTAGGGACCTATTTATTAAGACTATTTAGTTAATATTTAAAAAAGTATAAATCGATATATACTAGGGGCTACTAAATAGGATTAAAACCGATATAAGTATTAGCTTTAAATTAGCGAAGTTTAAAAATAATACTACTATATATAATATATAGCTAAAAGTCGTACTTATTAAGGTATACTATAGTATTAATAAAATAAAAAGGGCCTACTAATAATTAAAAAGAGTATTTAAAATTATTTATAATAAATACCCCGATACTACGAATAAAGAGTATTTTAAAATAGTATTTAAATACTATAATAATACTATAGGCCTAAAAGGACTAGTTCTAATACTTCTCGTATTTAGAGTATACTTAAAAATAATAATAGCTATGCCGCTATTACTAAATATAACTTAATAAGCTTAAGTAATTAATAAAGTAATAAAAGCACTCTAAGAAGTAAATACAAAGCGCTAAATTAATAAAGCTATTACTACTTATAATAAGCTAAATATAAGCTCTAACCTCGATATATTACTAAATTTAAACGTTAGGGTTTGAAAAGAAATTATTAAATAGTAATTAAGCCTATATAAATTAATCTTAATTAATAAACGTTTATATATTATTACTAAAGATCGAGACTAACTACTTAAAATATTAATTATAGTAGTACGACCGTACTATACAGATCTTAATAAAGAAATATTAGCTTAATAAAAAAAAGAGGAGCTAAAAGAATCCCCTTAGTAATATAAAAATAAGTAAAAGATTATCCTTAATAAAATTATTATAATAAAATAAATAAATAGTAATAGTAAAAAAGAGGTAATACTTATACTACTAAAATATATAAAAAGACCTAAATAGAGGGTACTACCTCGATAATTTATTACTAATAATATTATAATTAATATATTTCATATAGCAAAAGAAAAGGCTGATTTTATACTTATAACCTAATTATGAAAGGATAATATAATTATAATAACTAGGAGACCTTTTAAAAGATTAGACCTAGTAGAGGTAAAGACACTACGTAATCGAGGGGTCTATCGATTTATTTATTTATATATTCTACCTTTGCTGGCTGCTCGGGCGGTTCTCGGTATCATGTCTATCGATTTATTTTTTACGATCTAGTTAAATATACGAATTTACGGATTTTTAAATTATATATAGTTCGAAAAATAAAAAGGAAAGGTACCCCATAGCTATATAAAAAACTAAAGTATGTTATATAAAAGTACAGTAACGTTAAAAAAGCAACGCTACTTACCTAGTTACTTATAGTTTAATATTATAACTAGCGCCTTATAATAATACTAATAATATCGCTACGGCAGAGAGGATACTAGATCTAAAGTTATAATATTACGTAAGTATATACTTAATTAGTAACTAAGCTTATAAAGAAAATCCTTGCTTACTTCTTAAAAAGAATAATTAGTAAGTACTTAAAAAATATAATTATTAAAGTACTAAAGCCGTTATACGGCCTTACTAAATCGGGCACTTATTGGTAACTAATATACTATAACTTTTATATTAACTAATTATTAATAGTTATATTAATATATAATCCTTACTTCTTAATTTTTATATACGTAAACGACCCCTTTAGTATTATGAAAATATAAATAAATAATACCCTAAGTTTATTAAATATTAAGTCTATAAAAAGAGAGAATAAAGAGCTCTATAAAACTAAATTTATAACTAAACTAAAAAAAATCCTAATACTAAAATCCCTATTAATATTTAATAGAAGGATTTTAATAATTAAGGGGGATAATTTAATATTTTAATAAAAGGAATAAAGTAAAAAGATTACCCTTATTAATTAAAAATCCCCTAACTATAAAAAGTAATATAGGGCTAAGTTTACTTAAGGAGTATATATTATAAGTATTTATTAGCCCGAAGCTATTTTTAATTATACTAAAGCTACGTAAGTTATAGAGCTTATAAAAAGCGATTTTAATACTCTTAACTAATAATTATAATAGTAATAAAAATATTATAACTAAGGTCTCGTTTACTAGCCTATTAAGCTCACCTTAGCGAGGCTATATATATTTATTAATAAATTATTTATTAATAATAATAACCTAACTTTATAATTAGGATATATTATTATCCTCACTAATAAAAAGCTTAGTAAGAACGAATTTATAATTTAAAGTAATATTATTTACTATTTATTAATAAAGAATAAGTAAGTAATACGTAGCGTACTTATATCTGAAGTTTATAGTATAGTTAATAATATTAACTTTACCTACGCAATTTTAACTACGCTTAAAAAGATTATAAATTAACTTAACTTTCTTATAATCCCTACGATTATTTATACTAATTTATACTTATTATATAAGTACCTTATTAAAATAAGTACTATAAAAAAAAAGAAGCTTATAATAAATATTATAGCCCTTAAGTAGTCGTATAAATAATAAAAAATCTTTAAAATCTATTAAATTAATAATAATAATAACCTCGCTAACGCTTTTATAAAAGTAGTACTTAATAAAAAACTAAAGTAATTTATTAATAAAAAAAAGTAATAATATAAATAGAGAGATAAGTTATATAGAAATAGTAAAAAAATAAAATAAAAAAAACGACTTAGTAAACGGGCCTAAAGTTAAATTAAACCTCTAATTATAATAATAATAATAATAATAATAGAAATAGTAATTAAATTAATAAAAAAAGAGAAAGTTAGTATTAAATTAAAAGTTTAATTTAACCTCAGTATATAACTAAGGCTATATAGGGGCTAATAAAGAGCCTTATTTATAATTATTATAAACTACTTAACTTATAATTAGAACCTCCTTTTTATATTTTACGTAGTATATTAGAATAGTTTAATTAACCTACTTCGTTAACCCACGGTTCGAACTAATCGACTAATATCCCTATAATAGGGATACCAACACCTTGATCTACCTTAGTTCCGATACCTAGATATTGACATCTGGTACACATCGCTTTACTGTTCAGCTGCAACGATATAGTTTTAGCAAGTTACTTTGACTCTATGAGGAGATTCTCAAACCTGTTAATTTCCGACACTTGGCTGACTAGATCCAGTGGGGTGACATCTGATGTGACATCAAGAGGCTTTCCCTGAGCGGGGATCGTGTTGAAAGCTTTTGCAAAGTTTCGACTGACACAGTTCAAAGAAATAAGAGAAGGCTTCCTACGTGATATGAGAAAGCCGAAAGTAACATTTGAGGATTAGTGCTGTCAGGAAGGTGGTCAAGCTATCGAAAATTGATTCAAGCCATTTCATTCGCCTCAAGACATTGAGGTAGGGTAGTGGATCGTCGTCAAACTTTGTGGAAGCTTCAGCTTCCCCTGATTCGACATATTTACAGGTGATGGGAATACTCAGTCAAATATGCGCATAAAACTCATAGATCTGCTTCCGAGGCCACCTCACAGCCTCCAATAACACAGGATGTCCCGCCAACTGCGCATCGACCATAGCAAACAACCTCTTCGACCATCCCCGAAGGAACCAAAACGTCGGCTCAAGCACACACAAGAACACGGAAAAGTACGCCAACAGAACCAAGCTGTACGGATTCAGGGCGTGTATGTCGGCCATGATGTTCTCCGAGATGACGTACGGCCAGAAGAGAATCATGCCGACCTCGAGATTTGCGCCGGCATGCGCCATGAGGTAGACTGCTTTTTCGAGCTCGCGCACGGCTGTCACGTACTCTTCGCGCGCGCTGTCGTGGAGGTTTTCTGTGTAAAAGTCTAAGAGGCCTTGGATTGCTTCGAAGACGTCGGGTGGGAGTGGGGAGTTGTGGAGGGGTGGGAGCCTGTTTAGTCTGTCAGTCTTGGGAATAGGAATTTCTTGATGGCCGGTGTCGACGCACTTATATGATGGGTCACTCGGGTCGGTGGTCCATATTCCTGTCGCCATTGGCGCAAATTCCGTCCTTACAATTTTTGTCTGATATGGTTCGAGGATCGCACGAATCCCTCGCACAAAGATGAAGACACCCATGATATCCGGCTCGGAGTCGAGGTCCTGCCCCATCCGCACGGGCAACGAAGCGACGTAGAAGACGACGAGCGACGCGAAGCAGAAGAATGGCTTCCAGTTTGTGTCGTTAACGGTGTGAAGCTGCGTTCGGAAGCCCTCGAGGCCTGCAGTCTGATGTGACGTCGCGAGGTCGAGGTACTTGTCCCGCGCCGAGGGTATCAGATACGCCTTGTGCAGCGCCGCGATTGTGAGGATGCCGTGCATGACAAACGGGCAATCGTAGCCGATCTCGGGCATGGTGACGCGCCAGACGTGTTGCATGTCCGGGCGGACGGAGAGGCTGTTTCCGGTGACGAGCGTGAAGTGGTGCATCAACTCCAGGCCGTGGCCCCAGTGTCCGATGGACGGAGCGGGAGAATGGAGCCTGCCATGATCGATGGCGGCGTCTAGGAAGTTGTATGGTGCTTCTGGGCTGAGGTCGTTGACGGATGGTGTTGTTGTTGATCTTTGGGGGGTGATGTTTGCTGGTGAGGTCTGTGATGATGAGAGACTGCATGGGATGCCGTGTCTTGAGCAGTTGAAGCAGGACGGGTATGCTTCATCGCACTGGGTAAGTTCAAACTATCAGCAAACGAACCACAGATGAAGGGACGTCCTTATCTGATTGGAGGCTAGGTTGATTGGGTCCAAATCTAAACCCCTTACCGCGTGTTCGGTACGCGGCAGCCAAGCTAAGGTAGGTGGATGAGGGAGGGAGGGCTGTCAGTGTGTCACCTACCTTGACTTTCCTCCGCTTACAGTCCCTACAGCCAGTGCGGGACTTGGTATGGGATCGACGGGTTGCCATTGGATGGGAAGATTAGACCACGGACGAGGGGTGGCCGTTCCGTCTCAGATCCTATGTTGATGCAAGAAAATTTCCGCGTGTAAGGTGATAATACCTTGGGTCTTTGTGATGGGTGGGTGTACGAGGTTGCGAGCGGATCTCATGCCAACAGAAGTTTGCTCAGACTGGAACCGACTACACAAAACGCAGACAGCACCTCAGTCAAATCAAGCGTGCAGAAGGGAGAGACAGGAGAGAGTACGAACACGCGGGTTTTGGCCATAGAGAATAAGAATAAAGAAGGTCGATGGAAGATTGTGGACACGGGGTAATCCGCCAGCCGACGGCTTTACAGTTGTCAGTCAGAGTTCGATGTGGTTGCGAAGCAGAGATGCGGGAATACGAAGCGAGCAACGCGAATACTCGCAATTGCGGAGCCCCGCTCCTTAGTAAAGTGGATCTTCCGGCGCTTGACATGCACGGCCCACCGTTCCCGGGTGCCCAAAAGCGTCCGGATCCCGGCGTCTTTCGTCAGCCCCTGCGCCCGGTAGGGACGCCAAGTCGTACTGGGACAATCGTGATTGGTCCCGTACTCAATACGTCTTTGTACGGCCGGGTCAAGCCCACTGTCCAAATTTCTTCGAGAATTCCTTCCAGCAGATTTGACTGAGGAGAGACAAACGCTCGGGACGCAGAGAGGGGCGCAGTGATACTCGCATCCCAGGCAGACAGAATACAGAAGCACTACTGGCCGGTAGACCCTAAGATTGGTGAACGGTGCGCCAAGGGTCCTTCTAACTTGCCGTTTGTGAGCTGTACTGGTATCTTTTGCGTGGCTGAGTCTAAGGGGGTGGAATACGATTGAACCGATTTGTTTATTGGATGAACCACACAACGTGGACCATTGCCGTCCTAAAGCGAAAAGCACATAAGCATAACCCGTTTCGCTGCCTTGAACCTTGAGATAGTCTCATCATCATACCTTCTTTACCTAGAACGACACTCAGCGAGCGGAACAGCCTGCATCGAAGTCCCAGGAACGCTCCTTTCCATTTCATCTGGATCTTCCCCGAACCTCTTTTCCTTGAACGGCCAGCTGCTGTACTTCTATGGATCCATAGTCAACAACCGAAAGGCTCCTCTCCATCTCGTCCTCGTAAAGTGCCACGATCGCAAACATGGCACGAGGCTGTACCTCCGACTATGTCAACGCCGAATGGTCGTTCTACCGTTTCGAGCCTTCCACAGCAGCGGCGGTGTTCTTCTGCGTCGTCTTTGTTCTCACTACTGGTCTTCACATCTTCCAACTCATCAGAACCAAGACATGGTACATGACGGCCTTCGTCATCGGTGGACTGTGTAAGTGCTCTGAAGAGAACATCATGTCCGTCCCTTGCCTATGGCCTGATCATGAGCTTACACCATTCTCCGCACAGGTGAAGTGGTTGGATACGCTGCAAGAGCGCAAAACACGACACAAGAGCCCGGATGCTGGACTCTCGGCCCCTACATCATCCAGAATGTCCTTCTCCTCATCGCTCCGGCCCTCATGGCAGCCTCCATCTACATGGTCCTAGGTCGCATCATCATGTTGACCGACGGAAAGAGCCATGCCTTGATCAAGAGACGCTTTCTGACCAAGGTCTTCGTTTCTGGAGACGTCCTTTCGCTCCTGATGCAGTCCAGTGGTATGTGCATTTGCCCTTTTTGGCCAACCTATAGTAGTCGGCCATCACTAACGCGCGTGGTACAGGTGGTGGTATGATGGCGTCCGGCGCAAGCATGATGCATATTGGCGAGAAGGTCATCATCGTCGGCCTCTTCATTCAGCTCGCCGTCTTTGGCTTCTTCATCGTCGTGGCCGCCCTCTTCCACCGCAGGATGTTGCTTGTTCCGACCGCAAAGTCTCACCAGCCCGAGATCCGCTGGCGCTACTACCTCCTGACGCTCTACGTCACCAGCGTTCTGATCTGGGTGCGTAGTGTCTTCAGAGTCATCGAGTACCTGGAGGGCAACAAGGGCCACCTGATGACCAACGAAGCGTACGTCTACGTCTTTGACGCGACGCTCATGTTCCTCGTCATGGTGTGGATGAACTGGTTCCACCCGAGCGAGATCGGTCTCTTGCTTCGCGGCGAGCCACCCATCAAGAACGGACTCGAGCTCGTGATGATGAACAGAAGGTTTGGAAAGATCCAGAACGAGAACAGCAGCATGAGCGCTTAGGGAATCGATCGAGAAGAAGCTCTCAGGACTTGGGGTCGGGTACTTGGTAGGCGCGGGTGAAGTCGCTTGATTCAGAGAGCCTTTCAGGATAGACTGCATCTGTAGATTCAGTTAGTACGTTTCTGGGCTAGCCCAGGCCATGCCCATTGTTTGAAGCATTTCATTTGTTGGAATAGAGGTTGTTTGGAAAAGGCCGATGGGACTCTCGCGACGGAAGACGCGATCGAGAATGCAGCAGGATGACAGCAGCCATAGATTTGTGGTTAATATCGATTCAAGATGGAGAACGTGTCTCATTCTTGGGTATAGCGTTGCATGTGAAGATTCAGATATTCCAGAGCCATGATGACGAGGTTGACAAAGTTGATGTTCTGGGTAGGTAGGTAATGCGAAAGAACGCCTAACGCAATGGAAGAAGTCCAGGGGCTCGGGGTGTCTTATCGTTATCAGAGCTCAAAGCTGATAAGATAGGATACGCGAGGCGAACGCACAGGTCAGTGACCTTCCACGGCGGGGCGGACGATCTGCAGGAAGGGCGCCCGGAGCTGAATAAAGGCATGATCGGCGGTATCAACCCCGCATAAGCTTGCTGATACGTTGGAGCTCCAGCGGGCCTCAAGGTGCGGCTGCCGCCTACCTCAGCAATCAACCTCTCCTGACGAGTCACCCAAGGTGCCAACCTGAGGTAGCTACGGAGTAAGGTCATCTGTCTAACCGCTTCATTCCTCTCGCCTGGACGCAGCAACGATTGAGGGCGGTTGTCATCTTACAGCATCAACAGCAGCGCAATAACCATCAACCTGAGGCCCGACGATTGCCTTATCTGCCCTGCCTTTCGCAAGCCGCCGGCATCAGGCTGCACCTACCTGAGGCTCTATCCGGCAGCCCCATCCGCGTCACCTCCACGTCTCGCATCGTCTCACCGGCATTAGTAACAGTATTCTGCTTCCGTCAACCTCTCTTTTTTACGAACACGACATAGCTTGTATGCATGCGCACCGTCTCAATACTCTTGTCATCAAGTATTAGGTAGTTAAAGTGCCACTTCCCTCAGTGTCTCATCTCGCCGTCCTGTTTATCAAATGCTAACATTCTGAAGCACATTTTCTAGCTGACCGATACCATTACTCTCTACGTTCGATTCGCTAGCAAGACCAGCCGATCCTAATACGATCCCGAATACATGATGGCCGGACCCCAAAGCCCAGCCAAGCAGGGGTTGGAAGAGTGGGAGGAGATTGCCGACGACTACTCTGTCGTGTCACTCTCATCCGATGACGAGGACGGTAGTGCCCCTCTCACAGCGACGACCACAGCCAGCAAGCCATCTTCGACTGTTGGAACGCTAAAGAATGCCGCTGCCGGTCCTTTGGCGACTGAAGACGCAAGCTCCTCTCGCCTGACCTCTGCCAAGCAAGCCTCTAGTTCAACAGCAGCAGCAAGCAGCGATCAGCCACCAAGACGAGACCTCCTAGATTTACTTGGGAACTCCCTCCTACCCAATGAGGCCATTCAGCCAATCTGGAATTCATACCAGACTAAGCAGCAAACTCCAACGCCGCCACTGAAACTAAGCAACGGCAAGGAAATCGAGGGGCTGAATCGAGATATCGGCCGCCTAACAATGGGCAACGAGGACGCCGACGAGGCTGAGTCATCGAGTAAACCAGAAGGCACCTTGGGCGAAACCCTGGACTTGGACGACTCCTCGATAAATCCTACCATCATCAGCCAGAAGCTAGAGTCTCTTGGCGAATACCTCCTTGACACATTCAATCGGACCAGCAAGGAGTTGACTGGCTTTGACAAGGCGCCGGCTATCGCCAACAGTTGTCAAGCCCTCATGGCGAACACCAATGATCTTCGTCCCATACTCGCTGATTATGCATCTCAGTGGGACGCGAATGTTGAGAAGGAAATTCCCCTCGATCCCAGTGTCACGCTCTGGATGGATTC
The DNA here is from genome assembly GCA_030869315.1 of Colletotrichum cuscutae. NCBI lineage: Eukaryota > Fungi > Ascomycota > Sordariomycetes > Glomerellales > Glomerellaceae > Colletotrichum > Colletotrichum cuscutae. Next base: position 117,918 of record MPDP01000061.1, on the reverse strand, counting down.
TTTGCGTACTGTTCTTGCAAGGCTTCGGAGAAAAGCCAGAGCCTGGCCGCAGCATCCGGCAAGCGAAGAGGCAAGGATCCGTGCGAGCTTGAACAAGTATGCTGCTGCACTGGACAAGCAGGACAAGCAGATGCAAGAGTTTCTGCCCATTATACAAGCGTAAGTCATCGTCTCCCGGCATCGTCGTCCTCGTCACTAACTGTTATCAAGCGACTTCAACACCTACCGGACACAGGATATGCAATTTCCGGTAGAAAACACGGAAGATTCCGCCAACAGCCCTAGACATTCAGGCCGTATACCGACACGTCCCACGTCTCGTCTTGCCCAAGTTCGAGACGCTCTGTACACACTCAAGGACCAAGTTCAAAATACGATTCATGTCCTCGCTATTAGCCACCACTTCCTTCCCCAGACTGCCTCCGAGACTGCTGTAGCTGTTGTTCAGTGCCTGAGGTCTACTGTCAACGCCGCGTCCCTCGCCCTGACCAACAACGGCTCGGAATGGCTCGAGAGTGACTCTGGTAGAGCTCATATTGGGTTGCTGTCCCATGCCGAGTTCAGCAATCTGGACCCGGCGATGTTGCGGGACTACGCAGCGCGACTGAAGCAGATCTGCGACCTCATATCCGACCCGAATAGTCATCAGCGTTGGACTGAGGAGATGATTAAGGACCATTATATCTACATGTTGGTTGAACAGGAACAACTTGATGCTCTCCATAACATCGCCTCTGCACTTGAGGAGATGTTGCTACCACAACACATGAAGACCAAGACCGAGTTTGATGATTTCTTGAGGGAGATGTAATGATTTTGCAACAGGAGACAACAGAACCAAGTGGACTACAGATTTATGACATGGAACAGCGGGCTGGCATCGGGAACTATGAGCGCAGCTTTGAGCGGGAACTTAATGATTTTCAGGATTGGATGGCGTCATGAGTGACGGGTTTTGATGAACAGCGAACCAAGGTGGACACGGAAGCTTCCACATGAACTTGACAGAATGTATTGTTCCTTCAGCCGTGTGACTTAATAAAGTCTCGAGTATTAATGGCGCAACTCTCCTGTGTGAAACAAGTTTCTCTCACATATCCATGGAGGCTTTTGTCTTATCTTGGAGTACTTGAGATTTACTATATCTCCGGCTTCTGCTTTACGGTGGTGGTGATAACGATACCATTTGGACGCGTAGAATAGAGCTACTTGTCTAGGTCACCTCTTACCGTCGATAATTGTGAATGGTCCAAAACTTATTGTCATGTAGCTTATCATCATTAAAAAAACGCTGGTGTTTCAACGTTTGAATAGAGAAGCCCTGTACAGGTTCACTGTCAAGCTTAAAGGGCTTAGAGCAGCACGTGGGGCGGTTATTTTGGTCATTTTCCCCAGACGCCGATTCCGCACGAGCCGCCTTCCAGAAAAGGACCCCTAAAACTGCATCTTCCTTAACCCTTGTTCTTAAGTGGGCCTAAACTGGAATAATCAGGCCATTTCCTAAAAAGTTTGCCCGCAGAATCTGTCTTTTTACAACTCTCAAAAGGGAAGAATTCTGGTAGAAATTTCATTTTCTTCGGTTTTGTTTTGATCAAGTCCAGTCAGCCCCGTCAAATTAGTCGCCATGCCTCCGAAAAAGATTGAAGTTGTCAAGGACAATGTCGTGGCGTTTGGCAGGGTCAGCAAGAACCTCAAGATGGGGTGCGTCGGCCTGCCCAACGTGGGCAAGTCGAGTCTGTTCAACCTCTTGACCGAGCAGAGCGCCGCTGCGGAGAATTACCCCTTTTGTACGATTGAGCCCAACGAGGCGAGATGTGCTGTTCCCGACGCTCGATATGTAAGTTGAGAGTCGAGATACGAAAAGATTGCCTATTAAAAAGGGTCACCTACCTTAATTGAATATGTGGCTGAAACGTGGGCATTGTGTGTGTAGGACTTTTTGTGTGACCTCTGGAAGCCGCCTTCCATGTACCCCGCGTATCTGCAGGTCACCGACATTGCTGGCTTGATCAAGGGTGCTTCGACGGGAGCGGGACTTGGAAATGCTTTCTTGTCTCATATCCAGGCTGTTGATGGCATGTTCCACATTGTCAGGTACTGTAACTATCATCTGTGACTGAAATGCTACATCTCGATGAGCTGTGACTGACTTGGGTTGTGTAATAGAGCATTTGACAACGACGAGGTTTTGCACGTGGATGACTCGGTTGATCCCGTCCGTGACTTGGGTTAGTCCATGCAACTCTGGCACGTCTCTCAAGTTGAGGAAACTGACTGGACCGTTATATAGAAACCATTCAAAATGAGCTTTGCAAGAAGGATCTTGGTATGTTTTATTCTGTCAAAATCTGGTTCACTCGGCTTACACCTTTCTCAGACATTCTGGCCAAGACCATCGTCGCCGAGGAGCTGATCGTCAAGAAGGCAGGAGGCAAGTACAAGATGCTGCCCCTCTTCACAGAGACAACGACAAAGATCCAAGCTGTAAGTCCAAACTTTCCAGGCTCAAATCTCCAACCGTTTCGACCACGCAACATAAGGTACTTACACACGTAAACCAGATGCTGGAGAAGAACACCCCAGTCCGCGACGGAAGCTGGACCCCCGCCGAAATCGCCCTCATCAACGAAAAGATGTCCCTCATCACCACCAAGCCCGTCATCTACCTCGTCAACTTGACAATGAAGGACTACCTCCGCCAAAAGAGCAAGTACCTCCCGTCCATCGCCAAGTGGGTCACCGAGCACGGCGGCGTTCCGCGCGACATCATCCCCTTCTCCGTCGAGTTCGAGGAGAAGCTGCACAGCTTGAAAGACGACCCGGCCGCGCGGGAGGAGTTCCTCAAGGAGAGCAAGGTCAAGTCCAAGTTGGATAAGATTGTGACGGAAGGGTTCACGAAGCTTGGATTGCAGTATTACTTCACTGGTATGCTTAATCTTTTTGCTGGCTCTGGGTGACCATACTAAACTTTCTATCAGCGGGTGAGAAGGAGATCAGATGTTGGACGATTCCGAGAAATTGCCTTGCTCCGCAAGCTGCCGGCGCCATCCACAGCGACTTTGAGAGGGGTTTCATCAAGGCTGAAGTCGTTGCCTACCAAGACTTCCACGACCTTTGCGAGGGCGGCAAGTCCATGGGTCCCATTAAGGCTGCTGGAAAGTACCGCCAGGAAGGAAAGTCATATGTGAGTTATACCTGGTTTACTTCCCAAAAGGCTGGCACACGCTGACGCTCTTTTCTTTGCTTATAGGTTGTTCAAGATGGTGATATTATTCATTTCCAATTCAGTAAGTTGAAAACTGGTCAAAGTACGGTTAGTGATGATCTGAAGAGTGCTGACTACGTGTCTTTTTAGACGTTGGAAACAAGAAATAGAGTTTCTTCATTGAAGTTCGTGGGCAATAGAGGTTTAGGTAAACGGGTTCGGCTACTAGTTGGTTACTCTCTCAGCTCAAAATGTTCCTATAGACTCTGGAGATACCATTGCAACTGTCCATCGATGTCCCTGTATCTCTTAGGTTACCATAATCCTGAGATTGACCTGTCTATGTGAAGTACTCTCGCGCGCCAGTTTAATCCTGGCCGCCTTAGCGGTCTGTGACTTTTGCTCTCTCATATGAGACGGGATTGGTCCCTTCCTAGCATTCTAGGCACTGGTGAAAGCAGAATCCGAACTATGGACAAGGTTGTGTTCACAAAATGAGATATGTATATTGAACGAAATATCACGACGTCGTGGCAAGGTGAGTCACATTGTTCAGAAAAAGAATCCTTGTATTGTTACGATCGACCTTCCAGATCTACAATGACCGGTCGGCCTGAGCATAGAAACGATCGAGGTGCATTTTCCGAATTCAAACGTCTTCTCCTTAGAACTTGAGACCGGCCTCGGCCTTCTGGAGACCGAACTATGGGATCATTAGCTAGTGAACACAAAAAGTGCGACGCATTTGTTTGACACGTACCTTCTTGAGGCGGATGGCGTTGATGGTGATGAAGCCAGACTGTCACAACTCGTTAGTGTACAAGTTTCTTCGATCGATTCTGAGGATGGCTTTCTTACGGTCTCGGAGGGGTCGAAGGTGGTGAGAGAGTCCATGGAAGCATCCTCCTCGGAGTAGAGCTTCTCGTCGGACTTGCGACCCAGGCAGTAAGCGTTGCCCTTGTACAGGCGGAGGCGGACCTCGCCGTTGACCTAGAAAGATCACTGTCAGCTACCACACAATCACCTTAAGAGGATTAAATTCTCCATACACGCTGCTGGGAGTGGTCCAGGGACGCTGTCGACGCGGTTAGCTTTCGGCTGTTCTCATCAATTGTGGGTAATCTTGGACTTACGCTGCAAGAACTCGCGCTCAGGGCTGAAGTAGGAGCCGTTGTACAGGCACTCCGACCATTGCTTGGACAGCAAGTCGCGGTAGGCGCGAACTTTACCATCCAGGACGAGACCCTCGAGGGAAATGTGAGCCAGACGAAGGATAGTCATGGCGGGGGAGTCGTAGCAGCCACGGCTCTTCAGGCCGATCATGCTGATGTCCAAGTCAGTTTGAGTTTCATCATCAAGGAGAGCAGTTTTCTGTACCGGTTCTCGACGATATCCTACGTCTAGTGTTAGTTCTCACATTCTTCAAGCAGCGTGATAAAGTTTGAGGAGTGAAAAAACTCACAATGCGGCCGACGGCGTGCTCCTTGCCAATAGCGTTGAGCAGGGCGAAGAGCTCGACATCGTCGGTGGCAGTCTGCTGAGGAGTGACAACCTTGACGGGAATACCCTTGTCAAAGTGAATGGTGATGTCGAGGGGGGTATCGGGAGCCTTCAGGGGGGAGACAGTCTTGGTCCACATGTCCTCGGGAGGGGTGACATCGGGGTCCTCGAGCATGCCAGCCTCGTACGAGCAGTGGGCTTTTCATGTCAGCAGAAGTACTTTTTTCTTCCGAGATGGGGTGAAATACCGAAGTTGTCATCCTATGTCTAGTCAGCACATGGCCGTAAGTTCTGGGAGTTGGTGAAGGAAGGGGGATTTCTTACCATAGAGTAGGGCTTAGCCTTGGTGCTGGTGACAGGGATGCCTGAACAATGTTTCAGTAAACAGTCAACGAGATGAGCAAAGCTAGCTTACCCTTCTCGGCCGCGTAGTCAAGGAGGTCGTTGCGTCCCTGTAGCGCAAAGACGTCAGCGGCGATACTCGCAACACAATGCGAGTTCAGCTAGAATAGCGGCACCAAAGACTTACCTGGAAGCGGTTGAAGAAGGTAGGGTCTGGGCAAGTTCGTTAGTCAGGAAAAGGTTACTATATAGACATTGGTTTACGTACCACGCCACGGGGCAATGACCTTGATCTCGGGGTTGATTGTGTAGAAAGCAAGCTCTGTTTCCCGTTAGTATTGAAGGGTCAATTGTCGATGAACAGGCCAGCAGTCTTACCGAAACGAACTTGGTCGTTACTGTTCAACAATGTCAGCAGTCAGGCTCACGCGAGACACATGCTTCCAAAAGCGTTCGATCACTTACCCCTTGCCGGTCTGCGAGCAGAGTTAGCCAAGAGTGAAAAGGAGTTGGATTTGTCCATTACTTACGCAGCCGTGGGAAACAAATTGGCAGCTTGCAATACCATGTCAGTTCAATCCTCCCAAATGGGATGTCCAGTTCAGCTCACCCAGTGGCGGCGGCAGCCTTCATCTGACCCCGGGCAATGATGGGGCGGGCCAGACTGGTGCCTGCGGAGGAGATGAGCGTTTGAATGTCTTCGGTCGCTGAATAAGCTTACCAAGAAGGTACTGGTCCTCGTAGATGGCGTTCTACAATGGGCAGGTGGTCGTGAGCCAATTGGCATAGTTGAAGCTGTACATCCGGTTTTACTTACGCACTGAACAGCCTTCCAGCAGATCCTGACATGATGTTAGCCGTGTAGCATTCACATGGATTCCACGATTACTCACTCCTCAACGAACTCGCGCTTGAGATCGTCAATGATCATCTAGGATAGCTTGTTAGTGACGGTCTTCAGGATGCGTGGTGGCAGCTTGTAAATATGATGTTCACATACCTTCTCAGCACCGATCTGAAGAGCTGTTTGGTTGACAGCATTAGCTCACTGGATCGAATGGTTCCATGCCTAGATATATCGAAGGGAGCGGGGGTTTGCAACGAACCCTTCTGCTCAACAGCGGCCCAGTCTAGTGTTCGGTTAGCTTTGGCGTAGAGATGCAGAGGACATGGCTACTCGCCCTCTTCTTGTCCAACATTGGCGAGGTAGCAGCTGTTTCCATGTTAGACTGACAGTCATCCAAACTGACACCTGCCATTACAGACGGCCGAGAAGCACATACACAACGGAGTATCTGAATACCAAGTTAGCTTTGACTTGCCAAACGTCCGTCTTGGGTCAATGACTTACCCCTGCTCCAAGAGCCAGGCCAGGATAGTGCTGGTATCAAGACCACCTGAGTAGCTATAAAGTATTGATTAGCATTAATAACCATTATCGTTTCTTCCTCCATGCCACTGTATCTCTAAGAACAGCTTCGCAGTAATATTCCAGCCATCATGTGGCTGAAGATCATTGTGGCTCATTGAGGCACGTGATAGCCAAAAACCTTGTCCGGCAGAACTTCGCTCCACAAAACTTTTGGGACCGACTTTCGCAGGGCCAGGCGCGCGGCCCTTGAAATTGGAGGAAGGAGGGGCAGAACACTTACGCCAAGCAGACCTTTCCCTTCTCGCCGGCCATTTTGTAAATGATGTTGTAGGGGGTTTGGGGGGAATCAATTGAGGTTTTGCGGAACAGAGGAAGTTTGCGTCGAAGCAATTGACCGGATGAAGAGCTGGAAAGATTGTTGTTGGTACTTCTGAGAAAAAACAAGTAAAAGAAGTGAGTGACGGCATGGGCCAATTAATTCTGTGTGAGTCAATGGGAGGTGGGATGGGCAGCGCTGTTTGGCGGGGGGGAGAATCAGCGGCGCTAAGTTTTTCCTGGGTATCTTATCTGTGGAGTCAGCTGTGACCACACTCCAGTTGTCAAGGCCCTTTAGGTCTGGTCAGCATGTGGAGCCCCGGAACGAGATCCACTCATCGGCACAGGATAAACCCATCGGGCATTTCGAGATACCAGGGCAGGCCTGCGTGCAGCTCATCTGCTCCGACTTCTTGACGTGTGGGAGCGTGGGGCGGTGAGCGATGCGGCCGCACTAGCAGCTGATTGTTGAGAGCACACTTTGGGCCTCGTCGGTCACGCCGTTCCTGAGTGTCTGCCCTACTCAATTTGACTGCCGCAAGGCCATCCTTGGCTCAAGCATAAGTTCTGGCCCTGCCGTGAAAGAATGGCTTACAACATTATCAATGGTCTGCTTTTGAACAGGTAGAATGTAGTCAGCATTGTTACGACCCCCCCCCCCCCCCCCCCCCCCCCCCCCCCTCTCACTTGACCCCGCCACCCTCACCGCGCACCCGCCGAGGTGCACGAACCACCACCAAGAAGAGAAGCGCAGCCCCTCGGCCCCCCCGCCCCCCCCCCCCCGCGATTATCTTCATTGTTGAGAGCCGGCGACAGCAGCGATGCCTAGGATCTGGAAGAAGACGAAGACGTAATCAGGCAGACTTAGAGTTCCCAGCCGCTGCCGCTATAGCTCGGAATCGTGGCAACGCTAAGAACATTCGGGGTCGGGCCTAGAAGTGAAGTTGCACGGCACTTGTGAAGGAGTTCGATGGCACCCGGATCGTAGCTGCTCAGTCCCCAGCAGTATAGTCGGGGTTGCCCATGCCACTATCTTCCTTCTACCACTTCGAGACAATGACTCCGAGGAGTCCCTGAGAGCAGCTTTCCAAGTGAGCTGGCTGAAAGCACTAATGCCACATATGTCACTCACCAGCAATGTTCTTGAGATCAGACCACAGGAGGAGCTCTGATGGCGAGAATGGGCATAATAAGAACAGCTGCCAGGCTATGAGTGAACAAACCGGATTGAGTTGTTTGTAGTAATATAGAAGTCAATTAGAGCTAATAGTCCTATGTGTCGGATTAGAAGTCTAATTTGACCTCGGCGTACAGCAGCCCGCGCAGGGGCTAATTACGACCCCTATTTATAATTATCGCGGCCTACCTAACTTATAGTTAGAACCTCCTTTTTATACCTACGTAGAAATTTATATAGTTTAATTAATCTCTTTATTAACCTACGGTTTAAACTAATTACTTTATAATAAGGATATTAATATTAATTAGTAATTAAATTTTATTATTATAGATTGGTAAAGTATTTTATTATATAAAAAAGACGACCTCTTAATACCGTACGGAATAGGAGATTCGTACTAATTAACCTTACGAAAGTAAATAAAAAAGGGGTAATATTTAAATACTATATAAAATTAAATAATCGTAGCCTTTTATTACTTACGAGAGGTTAAAGTTTATTATGTTAAGATATACTAATTAATAAAACTACTTAAATAGCTACTATTTCGCTACCGCCCTAAGTAGCCTTTTTACTAAAATAACCCCTACGCGGCCGGCCCGTAAGTTAAATTAGTAAAAGAAAATACTCATATAATAACTACTTACCTAATTAATTAGTACGATAAATAAGCTTAATAATATAATATAAAAAAGTACCGCGCGATCGAAAAAAAGGATCCCTAAGCGTAAACGTTCTTAATAAATATAATAAGAACTTATATAAGAATTATAAAACTAAGAGATCTACGGTATATAAAAAGGTTTATTATAATACAAATCTTATAAATACGACCTTAAAACTTACGATCTAAATAATCTTTTTATAGCCCCCTTAATTACCTCCCGGGTATTACTTAGGAATATAATATAGGGGACGGTTTAATAAGAGAAGAGGGGACTTAAAAGTCCTAATAGCCTCGAGTAATAAGTATTACGTGTATTAGAAATTAGCCTAGGAAAAAAAGCGGCCACTTAAAAGAGGTAAAAAAAGTCGCTAGTCTAAAGAAGCTAAGTAACCTCTTACTAAAGTTAAGTTAAAAAAAAAAAAGAATCTTTTAGAGGGCCGTTAAAAGCTCCTTTTTATACTACTAGCTCTTAGTACGAGATTATTAACTTTAAGAAATTAACTAAGTAATAAAAGGGATCGTTAGTAAACGATAGTTACCTAACTATAATTAGGCTACGAAAAAGACTTCCTAAAGAAATATAAAATAGGTTACTAAGAAGCTATAAAAAAAAAGATCCCTAAGGTATTTAATCTTACTAAATACGAGCGATAAGTAGTAAAATAGGGTGGGGCGATTAGTCCTAGTAGTTCTTTTTTAAAGCTAATTAAGTATAGGGATTTATAAGGGAGCTAATTAGAAAAAAATATAAAAAAAAGGGCCCCAATTAAGGAGAGGAGCTTAGTAATACGGATTTTTATTTTAAAAATATATATACCTTTTTAAGATCGAACTAGAGCTTTTTTAATAATTTATTTTTAAATACGATAATACAAAATAATTAAGAACTTTACCTTTCTAATCTAGCTAATACTACCCTCTTCTCTCGGTCGTAACTCCGTTAATTAAGGCCGTATTAACCTAATTAAAAGAGGTATTTTATATTACTTTTATAAATATTAATAGTTTTTTTAAAGTACTATATTACGGGGGTTCCTTATACCCTATACTTTTTTAATAGTCTCCTTTTTTAAAAATCCCTTTTTTTTTTAAATAAGAAAATAAGTAAAAAAAAGCCCGACTTAATTAGAAATATTTTAAATAAATTAGTTAAAAAAAGCAGTATAATAATTAAAATAAATACGAGCGGTAGGATTCTAATTAAAAAAAAAAGTAATTAAATAATTAAAATATAAAAACGAAGATATATAAAAAAGGGCTTCTTATTTAATAAGAGGGGGATATAATAAACTTTAATAAGTAAACGAGATAAATAAGTAAAAAAAAACGTAAATACTTAGGACCGGATTAGGCCTAAATATAAACGCTATAATAATATAATAAAACGAACGACGAGTTAAGATTAGAACTAATAAAATACCTTAATAAATATAACTAGTTATTTAACTAGATTATTTTTTATTAATTAATATAGCTTAGAAACTCGATAATAAACCTATTTAAAAGTGCGAATATATTAAACTAAGGGCGCTTATAAAACTAGTTTTTAAGTAAACTTATTAGTAATTTTAATTAGTATTACCGTAGGCCTAATATAATATCTAATTAAACTCTAGTTATATACTTAGTAAGAACTAAGAAAGACGGCCTAAATTATACTAATTAAAATAACGGCTATATTTTAATTATTAAAACGGCTCTTTTCCTCTCTTTTTAAACTCTATTTAGAGTAAATAAACTAATATAAGATTATTAAAATTATAAATAAAACTAATAAACTATACTTTTAATAACCTTAGATTATAAATATAAATAATTAATACGTTTTTTTTATTATTATTAATACTCCTTAGGATATTTAATTATATAAACCTAACTTTTTTATTTTAAATAAACCGTTTATTAAACTAGCTTTTATAGTTATTAAGACCTATAAGTCGTAGAGTTATTTAATAATAAGAAGGTTACTCTTTTTAATAGATCTACTTATTAATCTAATTAAAAAAAGCTAGTTATAGCTTAGGTTAGGATAGATATTTTAATTAATACCCTCTTAAGTACTATTACTACTTAGATTTAAATAACTATATCTTAAACTAAAGGCCTTACGATTTTTTAATTTAATTTAATAAAAAATATAAGTTTTTATAAAATACTATTCCTTAGTAAAAAGGGGACTATAGTTTTTAAAAATAATAATATTATAAACTTTTTAAAAAAGTTCGAGGATTAGTACGAGATTAATAAGGTCCCGGACCGATTTAAAAGTAAACTTATTATATATATTATAAGAGGAGATTATTAAACTCTAGTTAAGGATATAATTAAAAAACTACTCTAAGCCTAAGCTAAGGATTTCTTTTTAAAAAAGTATAAAAAATAAGATATTAACCGCTTTTTTTTAAAAAAAGGGAATGAATTAAAAAAATTACTAAAGGACTACTTATCTCGTTTTTTAACTTAAACTCTACTTAAGTACTATTTATTAAGATTAATAATATAATTACCCTTACTAAATAATAAGACCTCTATATTATAACTAATAAGAGCTTAATTAAGGCCGTATATAAGCGGTTTTATATTAACTTTATAAAAGAAATAATAAAGGAAGTCGGGGTTATTTTAAACAGCTTTATTAAATTAATAAAGTACGTAAGGTTTAAAATAGGACTTCTTAACGTAATTATATATAAAAAGGAATATAGCTTACTTTTTATAAATAATTAGAGTTAACCTAAAACCTTATTACGACCCCCTATTTTTTAAGTACGTAATAATACTTAGTATTAATATCCGAATTACTAATAATATTACTAGCTAACGATAGAGGCCTAGGTTACTTAGGTAGTTATTAATAATATTACTAATTTTAACCTAGCTAACGAAATAAATAAGCTAAAAAATTTATTAAAATAGTATTTACTTTCGAGGTCTTATTCGTATATTTAATATAAGCGCTACGCGTTCTAATTAGCCCCTAATTATAGGACTTAGAAATCGCTATTAGTATTACTAAAGTTAATATTACCGAATTATTAAAAATTATAATTAGTATACTTTTAATAAGGACGCTTATTTTATTATTTTAGCTTAGAGAGCTTAGTATTACGGAAAGCGTAATAGTTATAAGCTTATAAACGATATTCCCTTTATTATAATTAAAAATAAAAAAAAGCGTACGATTATTAATTATATTACTTTTTTTTTTATATAATAAATATATTAACTAAGGAAGATATTAAGCTTTTAGCTAAGTAGATTCTAAATTATTAAATCGGACTACTTTAATAAACTATACTTATACTTCCCTTAGCTAATTTTATAAGTATAGTTAAATATATTTATATAGTACGACTTAATATAAACTATTATAACTAAGCGAACGTTTATATTATTTATAAAAAAAGACTATTTAAAAACCCTACCCCAATAACTAAGTTATATTTTAAAAAAACGTATAGGATTAATAGCCTAAGCTAACCTTTATAACTTAAAAAAAAGACGGTTTCTTTTTTTAATTAAAAAAGAAAAATTATAAAAATTAATAATAATAACGAGGTTTTTAAAATAGTAAATAACGTAACTTCTATATTTATTTTTAAACCTTAGCTTATTAAAGTTCTAATTAGTACCCTTAATACTAATACTTAAAGAACTTAAGAGCCTCTTTTTTATAAAACTTAAAAAATAATAATCGTAAATTAGACCTACGACTTTAACCTTAGGGTCGAGGTTAAAAAGTTAGTAAAAAAGAGGTTCGAGGCCCCGATCTCGCTTTTTATAAACTTTTTATAAAAAATTATATTAAAATATATTATAATAATAATAACTTTAATACGTAATTAAGAGTATTTTAATATTAATAAAGTCTTATTAAAAGCTCTAAAATCCTTAGTTAATTTAGTAAAAAATAAATAATAATAAAAAAATATTAAAAATCTCTTTAATAAGTATAATAAGAACCTCTTTTTAAGGCCAAGCTATATAACTAAAATTAGTAAAATTAGAGGCGCTAACCCGATTTTTAAGCTTTTAACTTCTATAATCTCGAACGCTTATTTATAGTTAGAAGTCTAAATATTTAGTATAAATTTAAATAATAAGGGTTCGATAATTGTTATTATTTTAAATATTAAGGCATAAGTTAATATCTTTTTAAAATAATATATTAAAAAAGCTAGTATTTTTTATATAGTAATAAAGCTTTAGATATAAATATTTAAATACGATTTAATTAGTTAAATAACTTTTAATAACTTCTACTTTACGGACGTATAAATTAATAAGTTTAAAGTAATTACTTATTTTTTTATTAAAAACGAGCGAGAGACTTCTAATTTATTATTATTAAGTCTTTTATTTATATAAAATACTAAGCTATTTTTTAAATATAATAAGTTAATAATTACCGCTCTAATTTATATTAAGGACGCGAGGCTAAAGATCCTTATAAGAATAATTAAAACGAACGGTTTTTAAAATATAAAAAATATTTTACCCTAGCTTAAGTAATATATAAAAGAAGTTTTTAAATTAAAAAACTAAATCTTAATAATATAACTAGGAATACTACTAGTTTTAATAACCCCTATTTAAAATCTAAACTAGAAAAAGACGAGCGTATTACGGCGGTTTTAAACTAAGACTAAGCTAACTAAATTATAATTTTAGTCGCGCTCTATACAATTTAGCCTTAAATTATATAAATTAAGAGAGTAATAGTAACTACTTAGAGTAAGGCTAAAGATAAACTAAATAAATTAGCTAACTAAGACAATTTACGTTTTTTAATAAGAATATTTACTTTTTAATAAAAAGAATTATATATTAAATAACGAATTACGAAGCTAGGATAAAAGGTATTAAAATAGTATAAAATAACTAAAAAAGCCTTTTATAAAATTCCTTATATTACTAAAGCTAATATAATATATAAAAAAAAAATTATAAAGTTTAGTTAGTTAACGACGCGCTTTTTAATAGATCGATACTTAATAATAATCTTTATTAAAAGCTTCAGAAACTTAAAAAAGTTAAAAATAAGCTATAAGACTAATCGGGCCCTTATAAAAATATTATTATACTTAAGTTTTTAAATATAGAACTAAGCTTAAATTAATAAATAACTAACTCTAAGCTATTTTTAAGGATTATAACTATCTCTTATTTTATAAAGAAGATCTCTTTAAGTAAATACTCCTTAATTAAAAAAAAGCGCTAATATAAAACTTTTTTAAATACGGCCGTTTCGACCTTATAATCGTACTATTATAATTAATTAAAACTATATTTTATAAAGCTTAGTAAATAAAGGGTATCCCGATCCCGAAGGTTTTATTATTAAAAGCTTTTAAAATAATCCGAGAACGTATTACCTAGGGTATTATTAAAAAAAGTTATATTATATATTAAAACCCTTAGTTTTTAATAATAAAAAAAGACGGCGGTCTTTAGTTAATTAACTTAGTAATTAAAGTTAACGCTATTACTTTTTAAAACGCTTAGTAATTACTTAATACTAACGAGTTCTTAAAGGAATTTATTATAAATTAGCTTATCTCCCTCTTAGATTTCTTTTCTAACTATAATTAAATCTTTTTAAATAAAAAAAGCTATAATCTAACGACCTTCTTAACTTTACTTAGGCTATATAAATATTATACCCTCTTAACAAGAATAATAAATTTAGTAACCTAACTTTATTAGATTATAACCCGTATTTTTTATAACTTAATTCCGAAATACTATAGTACTTTTATTAATAATATTATAATTAAAGGCCCGCGATCTTATTATAATAATAAGTACCTAATTAACTATCCTAAGATCCGGCGATTTATTTATAAATACCTCCGGAATATTAATTAAGTCTTAGTTAATATTAAGCTAGTTAGCTATACTATTTCCGGAGTAAAGTCGTAATAATACTAGCTATTCGTAGTTATTATAGGCTATTTTTATAATATAAAAGGGAGACGGCCTAATTAGGCTAAAGTTTTTAAGATTCTTAAATAAATAAAATACTTGAATATTTTAAAAATTAAATCGTTTCTTAGTATTATTATTTTTTATTACTATTAGATTAAATAATTTTTTTTTATAATAGCCCTATTATACTCCCTACTTAGTAAAAATTAATTTTTTAAATAGGGAGCGCTATAAATTAAGACTATAAAAACGCTTAAAAAGGTAATTATTATAGCCCCTATTCTAGTTTTATTAAACTATAGTACTAAGGCCGGACGGATTATTTTTATAATAAACGTTAGTATTAAAAAATAGAGTAATATACTTAGTTAAATCGTTAATAACGAGCGTATTATTACTTAATATAAGAGTAGAATATAGCGCGGGCTAGAGCTTAATTATAATTCTAAAAAGCTCAAAATACGAGGCGTTTTAATAAGCTTAAAATATTTTCGTAATTATTTATTTAGGATTAACTTCTTATTAAAAACCGATACCTAAGTCCTAGTTATTTAGATTAATAATATAGTAAATAACTTATTATTAATAATAATAATATACTAGCTCTTTTAGATTAGACTTTTTAACTTTAAAATTAAGTATATTAATAAGAAAAAAAATACTATAATAAATAGCTTTTTAAAAAAAACCCCTAGCTAATTGAGCCTAGTTAAAGCAGAGCTTAACGAGGATATTAAGGACTTTATTAACGTACGAGTCTTATAAACACGAGTTATAAAGAACTTTTTTATTATAGTATATAGTCGTAATAACGCTACTATTAATTAAATATAGAAAATAAATATTCTAGTTAATATACTAATACTAAACGAATAATAGTTAGATTTCTTAAAATAAATTACTTATTTTTTTTATTCTAAAGAGGCTAGTTAATATACCCTTTAATTAGTTTAGACGTTTTAAATAGATAGTAATATAATTTATTATATAAAATAAACTTTTATTTTAATAGGGGACAAAGACTCGTCCCTAACTTACTTAAATAATTAATAATAAGCGCCGCTAAGTAAACTTAATTAATAAAGTATATAATAAGTCTGGGTATAGGGAACGAGAGGCTATATATTTTTATTTTATAAAACGATATTACTAGTTAAAAATATACGCTTAGACCCGGGAGCTAATTACGACTTACGAGGCTTATTAAAAAACTAAATTACGACGTTTTAATAACCCTTATATATTTATAGTTCTAATTTACGAACTTTTTTATAAAGTTTATCTAGACGTTTAGTATATAAGTAGATAAAAAGTTATTAAAGTACGTTATAAGTTTATAAAATATTTAAAAGCGCGGATTATAAGGAACGCTATATTAAAAAATATTACGAAGTTTATTTAGAAAAATATTATTTATTACTATAGGATCTATAGTACTCTAATTATTAACGGGGGACGAGAGAATATAGGTACTATAACGTAGCTTAATTAACGATATAGTACTTAGTAAAAGGTTATATTAGCTTATAACTCTCGTACTAACGGGCTTTTTAAGAAGGGTTATTAATTTATTACGTATATACTTTATATCTAGTTAGATTAAAAAAAAAATATTAGACCTATACTTATTATAGCCCTTTTTATAAATAAAATAATTATTAAAATATTATTAAGTTATATACTATTTTATTTTATTTATAGTCGTTATATAATAACTCTAATTAAAAAAAGAATAGTAATTTAGAGGGTACTTAATTAAAAGAATATATATATAATAAATTAAGAAGTCTAAGCTTAATTACGAGCTTTTATTTCCTTAGTAAATAACTAAGAAGTTATAGGTAATAAAGTCGCTTAATACTAAGCTTAAACTTATAACTAATTTAACTCTTTATACTCTTTCTAATTAAGAAAGTTATAAACTAATAATTTAGTTCTCATTTTTAATATTTAATAAAAAATCGATATATTAATTTTTAAAAAACTCGATTATTATTAATAAGGACTTTTTTATATTTATTTAGCCGCTCCGAACGGATCGTTATATTAACTAGAAACGCTTATTAATAAACTAATTATAGGGGCTATTTATATTAGTAATTAACTTTAGAAGTTCCTAAAGTTTTTAAAAAGCCTCTATTTATTACTTAATAAATCTAATTTTTATAATAACTTTATTTTTAACTTAGTTAACTTTTTATTTTTATAAAATAATATAATCGACGTTATAATTCTACTTCTTAATTATAATAATAATATAATAAACTCTAGGGACGAGGATACTTAACTACTTACTAAGTAAACCTAATTATAAATAAAAGCCTCTCGAGAAGGATAGATTATTTTTTATTATTACTAATCCTTAATATAAGCTACGAGTTTTTATTTATTAAATACTATTTTATAAAAATATTACTAAATATTATTAATTTTTTTAATTATCTTTTTACTTAGATCTAAAATAAAAATATAAAAAAATAATAAAAAAAAAGAATTATTTTTTAGCTATTATAATTAAAAACCCGACGACCTTACTTACTAACTATATAATTATATTAAAAAACCTTATTCCTCTTTTTAAATATCTAAGCCTAGTTCCCTATTTAATTAAGCCCGTTTAATATCTAGCTTAGCTTATATAACCTCTTACTCTATTTATTTTATTTTAATATATTAATAACCTTTATAAATTATAAATATATAGTTTTTAATAAGGTATATTAAAAAGGCGTTCTTAAGAACGGAATCGTACTTATCCTCTTTAGTCTTAGTAATATTAATCTAATTAAAAACTATATAAATTAAAATCTTAACTTTTTTAATATTAGTTAGGATTAGAAATATTACCCTATTACTACTTATTATATAATAATAATAATAGTTTTACTTAGAGTTAGCTCTAGACTAATTAATAGCTTATTAGTCGTTACTCTTTTTAAAATAATATTTTTTATTTTTAGAATATATATAATTATTATATTAATTATTAAAGTAATTTAAAAGAGAAACGTACTCGAAGTAGGGGACTATTTTTCTAACTAGCTCTTTAGTATTAGGACTAATATATTTTTAAAAAAACCGCGTATAATAGTTATAAAGTATAGTATTCTAAACGTTATAAGCCTAGATAAGTAAAGAATTAATAATAAGGGTTCGTTTACTTAATTATTAAAATAGAGGGCTAAAGTAATTAATATAATTATAATTAATAAAAACCTAACGGTTTTATAAAAATAATCTACTTATAATACTTAGATTATAAACGTACTTTTTAATAACGTTCTAATTCGTAGTTAATTATTAAAACTTCTAAGCTATTTCTCTTTTAGTATACTTATTAACCTAAGGATTTATAATATAAAATTTAGTATAAAACTCTCTAACTAATTTAAAAAGAGTTAATTAATTAGTAATTTTAAAAATCTAAGAAAGAGGAATATTAAATTAGAATAAAGATTAAAAAGATTAAATAAAATAGTATTTATTATAGTCTACTTTTTACTAACCTCTTAGAACTTATAGCCCTAAGTTTTCTAAAAATAAACCTTTTTAAGAGTAGAGGAGGAATATTACTAAGGCCAGACGTTATAACGAGTAGTTTTAATAATTTAATACGCGTTATTAATAGCTAAAGTATTAAATATAATAAATAAATAGATTATATTATTAAAAAAAGAAAAGAAATTAAGTAAAAAAGGATAATTATAATTAAGAAGCTATGATTTAAAAAAAGAAATAAAAAAGAATAGAGGAATTAAAAGAGGGCTTTTATATACCCCCCCTCCCTTAGACCCGGGGTATTAAAAAAGAAAGTACTATAAGCCTCTTAGCTAATTAATACTAAATTATAGCTATTATATAAAAAAAAAAGAGTAAATTATAAGATCGGGGCCTTTTTATTATTCGTAATATAACGCCTTTTTTTTTTAATTAACAGAGGCCGCCCTCGTAATTAGTATAAAAGGGTAGCTTTTTACTTAGCTACTTAACTTTTCTTTTTTCTCTCCTTAACTACTTCCCTATAACTATTACTAATTAAACCTTTTCTAATTTTTAGTTTTTAATTTATTATATAAATACTAACCTAGCTATTTATAATAACCTCCTTACTTCTTATCTCCCTTTTTAAACTAAATAATAAAAAGGACGTAGTGCGAATTTAAAGTCTAATTATAATAAAAACCTCAAAAATAACACTAAATACTAATTAAGAAAACAAAATTTAAATAAATATATTATTTTTAATAAGACTAACCCTAAGACTATAACGAATACTAAAAACTCTTAGTTTATTAATTTTAATATAAACTACTAATATAAAGCGTATATTAACTATTACTCGAACTTAGTACTTAAACAAACCGGTTTTTTTTAAATAATCCTAACCTCTTATAAATTTAACTTTTTTAAATAGCTTAGTATAGAGGACGTACTTCCCTTTTTTAATTAGTGCCCCGAGGCTTTTAAAGGTTTAAAAAACTAAATAATTTAAATAAGTTAGACTTATTATAAAATAATAAAAATCTTAACTAATTATTATAATTTTTAAAAACGCTTATTATATAAAAACTAGATTTAGAAATATAAAATCGGATTCGTAATAAAAGTTATAATATAAGACCTTACTTTAGTACGTAATATAGTTATAATTAAAGAGGGATAAGAGAGTATTTTAAACTAAATAAGACCCCTATTCTAAACTTTTAAACCTAAAAACCTATATATAAAATTAAGACTTTAGTATACTTAATAATGTTCTTTTTTTATATTAATAATTTAGGCTATTTTATAAAAATAATTATTAACTAGTAAAATAATATAGTTTATTAGTACGATCTAAAATAGGTTTTTAGGTATTTAAAAAAGATATTTATTAATAGTATCTAAGTACTAAAAGCCTTTTATAACTAGATTAATACGCCTCTTTATATTTAATAACTAATTAATATAAGCACTTACGTAGTCCCTATAGTATAATAACTAAGTAAATAAAAATATAATTTATACGTACTTAAATAGTTTTATAATGCGGTTTAATATAACTAACTTAACCTAACTTATAATACGTATTAAATAATTTATAAATACCTTAGACTATTTAATAATAAGCTCTACATAGCTTAGATTTAATAAATTAGTTACGAGTTTTAATATAACGGTTATTACTTTTTTAATATAATAAGACCTCCCCTAAAAAGGCTTTTTAAAAAAGTAATATATAATTAGGACTTTAAAATAGGCCTTATACTAATTTAAATAACTTTAACTACGCTATAACTAACGCCCCTAAGGCGCCGATTTTTTAAAAATCCGGTTTTTACTTACTTAGTTTTACATTTATTAACTAAAATCTAAGAATTTATAACTTATATAATTATAGTTATTATACTCTTATTAATTTTACGTATTTTAAAAAAACGAATAAAATAATTAAAAACCTTAAGTAAGAACTTATTATTTTTAAAAAGTTATTTTTATTATTTTAATTTTTAAAAATACTAAAGAATACTTAAAGATCTATAATAAGTAGCGACCTTAATTAAACTCTGTAAGTAATTAAATTAATAAAAGCTATTAACTAGTATTTAGACGCTATTATTAATAATTAACTTATATACTTAATTAATATCCCTAAGACTTATTAAATTACGAAGTTTTTATTAAATATATTATTATTTGAGTTATTACTATACCTTAGCCTAGCTCTTAGTAAAGCTAGTCTAAGTAACTAGGAAGGTAGTTTTTTAAATACTCTAATTAGGGGCGGGGATAGCCCTATTATAAAAACTTTAATTAAAATACTAAGGGTTTAGTTAAAATAGGAAGTTATTAAATATATGCTTTTTAAGTATAATTAGGCTATATAAAAAAATAATAAATACTAGTATTAAGAACTAGCTAAGTATTATTAAGATCTTTTATAATATCATAATATATATAAAAATAAAGCTAATATTAATAAAAATACGAGGGAATAATAAGTTGATTAATATAACGACCTAATTATAAAAGCTATATATATAACTCTAGTTTATACTTTTTAAATACTATTATTAATAAAAAAAGTTAAAAAGAATTAAGTTAAGAAAAGTTAAAATCGGGAGATTATTAAAAAAAAAATAGAATAAGAACTAAGTAAAGTTAGTAAAAAAAGTAATAAAAATAGAAGAGGTAAAGAAAGTAATTATAAAGAAGAAAGGTAAGTAAAGGGCTTAATATAATTAACTATATATAATAATTAGGACTAATCTAAGATAATTTCTTTTTATAAAAGATTAGAGAAGAAGAAATTAGGAGATAATTAAAATAGAGTAGGGTGATTAGTCCTAATAGTTCTTTTTTAAAACTAATTAAATATAGAGATCTATAAAAGAGTTAATTAAAAAAAAATATAAAGAGAAGAGCCCGGATTAGAGAGAGGAGCTCAGTAGTACGGATTTTTATTTTAAAAATATATATACTTTTTTAAAATTAAACTAGAGCCTTTTTAATAATTTATTTATAAATATAATAATATAAAACGATCAAGAACTTTACTTTTCTAATCTGGCTAATACTACCCTCTTCTCTTAGTTATAACTCTATTAATTAAAACTGTATTAACCTAATTAAAGGAGGTATCTTATATTACTTTTATAGGTATTAGTAATTCTTCTTAAGCACCGTACTGCGAGAGTCCCTTATACCCTATACCTTTTTAGTAATATCTTTAATAAGTCCTCTTTAAAGTCCGCGATCTTATAAAAAAGAGGGCTTAACTTTACTAACCGTACTTAATAACCTATCTAGCTCTTCTACGGGCTACTTAGCGTCTATTTCTAACTATTATTATAGAATACTACTCTAAAAGAAATAGGTTAAAAAAAGAAGTAATTTAGAAATTATAAAGAACACGAGGCTTATGAGGCTAGAAGTATATAGAATAATAAAAATCTAATATAAAATAATAAAAGTCGGTAACTAATAAAGACCCCGAGACTAATTACTTTGTCTTTTTATAGTAATATAAACGTCTACTACTACTACTAAAAAAAGGACTATTAAAACCTACCCTTTTATATTAAATAAAAAGGGTAACCTTAGTACGTACGATAGTTAGCGATTTAAAGGATTAGTAATAATCGCTAAAAATAATAAAAACGAGAGTAATAGTAAGATAGTAAGAAGAAGCGGAAATTACTTAAACCCTAATAAATTTATTAAGTAGTAAAAGTACGGGTTTACTACGGCTAGTACGCGGATTAGATATATCCTTATTAAAATTAAATACGTTAATAATTACTAATACGGGTATAAACTAGGGTACGACCCTTAGTAAGTTAGGGTAAAAAAAAAGAAAAAAAAACCCGATCTTAAATAGAATCCCGTTCCTTTATAAATAAGTAAATATTAACCCGGATTATTAAAGGACGTAAATATATAAAATTACGGATTAACTTAATAATAAGTAAATTAATATAGTATTAATTTATTTAACTAAGGTTTATAAAAAAAAGGGGCTATAGGGGTAACCCCTATTTTATAAAATCGTAAACGACCTTAGTTATTAACTAGATAAATAGTTCGTAAGTATAAGCTTAGGAATTATAAAAGTAGTTAATAAATTCCTCTATAAGCGAGGGGTATTACTAGCGTAATTATAATTATAAGAGCTTTATAAAATCCTAATAATAACGATTATAAAAGAGGAATTCGTACTATAAACCTAGGTATAAATTAATAAGGCGTATAATCACTTTAATAAATTTAAAAAAAGAGTAAATAACCTAGATTTCCTTTTTATAATTACTAACGGTAGTTTATTATTATAAAAGGATATATAGAAATAAAATATAGTATTAGAAATATAATAATTAATAATTCTACCTATTTCGATTTATAGCTTATCGCTTTTATTAATACGAAGTTCGGTATTAATAAGCTAATAAGAAAGGAAGTAAACTACTTAAAGTTATTAATAATACGTAGCGATATAAGGATTATATATAAATATTAAAAATATAATAATAAATACGAGGTAATTTATAAACCTTAAAAAAATCTTTTTAAAAAAGAAATTATATTTTAGAGAGAAGTACGAGGTCTTATAAAAAACCCTAACGATGTTTTATAATTATTATAAAAAAGTCGGGATTAGGGAATACTAGTACTATTTAGTAATTAATATTGTACTTATAAGTAAGGCCTCTAATTACTATTACGAAGTAGTACGTAACCTCGATTAGAATAACTTTTTTAGTATTATTAACGTAATCCGAAACTATTTTAAAACCTATAATAAGAATTTAGAGCTCTTATTAGAGCTATAAGTAATTTTTTTTATATTTATAGCTAAGATAATAGAGAGTAAATCGTGAGTAAAAATCTTTAAAGAGCTTATTAATCGAATTAATAAACTAGTAAAGACCTAGCTAAATAAGGGGACTAACGAGCGAAAAGTTAAATATTTATATATTATAATCTAACGCGTATTAAAAATAAAAATAACCCTATATTAAATACCTAAAGATTATAAAACACTCTACTTAAGGCTAAGATCTAGCTTTAATATTAAGGTAGAAATACTATACTAAACCTACCTCTAGGTATATAACGGCCCTTACTAATAGTATTAAGTTAATTAAATATATAAAAAAAAAAAAAAAAACTAAGTATAGTAATCGCTAGTAGGGAGGCCTAGATTTATTAAATAGGTAAAGATTTAACTTATAAGTAGGGTAATAAAAAAAGTAGTACTTTATTTATAAAAAAGATAGATATTAGTTAAGTAACTACTCTAAGAAAGAGCGTACTAAATTATATAAAAAATATAAAAAGTTAAGGGTAGTAAATAGTAAAACTAGCCCTTATCGATTTAACTAATTCCTTATTATATATAAGGGTAGATCCGGGGGTATAGAACTTAGTAAAAGTAACTAACTTAGCGGCCTAAAGTATCCGTACCCTATAGAAGATTCGGAAAATAAAAAAAATCTTATTCCTTATACTAACGAATTAGATTATAACAAAGTCGACGATATTAACTACTCTTTTTTTATACTATTAGCTTTGGGAAAATATACGAGGCTAAATAAATAAAAAGTAATAAAAGTTCTAAATAAGTAGGCTTTTATCTATAGATAGTAAGGAAAGGTCCCTTAGGTAATAGATATAGAGGTAAATAAAAAGACGAATTTAATAGCGTTTTTATATTACCTAGATTACTTAAATACTAAGCTCGTATAAGTATTTTACGCGAGCGAAAAGTACGGCCTAAATAATTTCTATAGGATTATCCTAAATACTAAGGTATCGTAATAGTTAATAAAAGGAAAAGGGTAATTCTAAGCGCTATAGAAAATCGTACTAATAATACTTAATATATTAACGGCGAGTATTATAAAAATTAGCTTTGGCCTAAGTAAGGAAATCGTCGCCCTAAGTATAGTAGAAATAAATACGTACTTTAGAACGATAACTTTCTATATTTTACCTATTAATACCCCATTTTTCCTATATCTAAAAAACATAAATCGACTAGGTATTATATTTAATAATATAAAGAATAAAATCTTTAGTAATAAGTACTTTAAAATAGTTAAACGATAATAAGGGCACGCGTTTATAAAGCTTATTAATAATACGAAGTTAATTAATTACTTAATAAAAAATAAGCTTCGATAACTATATTAGAAATTCGGCTACCCGTCGGTTACGAGGCTATATAATCTACGAAGGTAATTAGGTAATAATAATATCGAAATAGGGGCGCTAGAGTAGTTAACGAAAGTGTACTATTAATACTAAATAAATACGTAGAGCTTACGTAAATTTAAATTTAAATTACGTAATAAGCTTAATTTTAATTAGGAAATCGTCGTTAATATTTTCTATTTAAATAGTCGACCGGTCTTATATATAATTAATAAAATAATATTATTTTAAATAGGGCTATTCTTACGGGATTTATAAATAAAAATAGTATAGGTAGCCCTACGAAAAAGCTAGATCGATATATACTAAGGACCCCTTTGGGGTCCGGTCCGCCTTATTAGGGGCCATCTTCGCCTTTACGGGCAAGCTGGTCTATTAGGGTTAATATTAAGTATTTTTATTACGTACTTTAATAAAACTTCATAACTAACTATAGCCGGCCGTAGCCGTTACTAACTATTAATATAGCTCATCCCGTTATTAATAATATAATATATTAATAACCTTTTAAATAGCCAAAACTTACTTCCTATTTTCTAATTTATTTAATAACTCTAGAATATCCTTTTTAATCTCTCTAAACCTCTTATTTTACTACTACGATACTAAGGTATTAATTATACTCTATAGTTAATTAAGTATTTTATTAAAGCTATATTATATAAGTTAGGTACTAATAATAGTAATACTTATATTAATATACGTATTTCGGATTTTTAAGTTAATAGTATCTAATCTATATTTTTTAAAATAACCTTATTATAGTTCGGGGTCCTCTAGTATAATACTTATAAGATCGAACTTTTAGCCCTTAAGGTATCCCTAGAGGTCGATAATAACTAGGCGTTTTAGTATTTTAATAATATATATTTAAGAGTATATAGACGATTTAATAATAATAGTAATAGGGTAATAGTAATAAATAGCGAGGGAAACGTTTTTTAACTTTAATAAAAAAAACGAGGTAACGAATATATATACGTATACGAGTTAAAATTAAAAGTACTACGGTAGATATCGTGAGGTCGATATTATTATTAATAATAGCGACGAGGGTATCTCTAATATTATTATTATAAGCTATAGTTACCTAGAGGGCGGCAAACTTAGCTAAGTAGGCGTAAGCTTATAAAATAGTAGCGTTAAGTACTTAATATTATTATTAATAATCTATAGTTATAAACTTTATAAAAAGAAAAGTTAAAAAGGTAGAAGATTTAAGGAAAATAGTCTATTAAGATAGTAAGAGTATTTATTAATACTATATATTAATACCGTGTAAATAATACCGAGAACCGCCCGAGTAGCTAGTAAAGGCAGAATAAAAAAAAATAAAAAGAAAATATACTAAGGACCGCTAGACGGTATTAGGACCGACGCTAGTACTAGTTTTAAGTTAGTAAAATTTAAAGAAAATGCGGTAGCTTATAGTATATAGTTAAAAATAGTACCCGTTAAAGCGTACTATAGTATTAGAAAGGTAAAAAGGGTATACTAGTAGTTAAAAAGGGCGTTTAAAATTATTAAAAAAGAAAATCCCGATTTTATTAATAATAAATACCTCTAAATAGTACTTAAATACTATAACAACACTATAGGGCCTAACGGGCTTATACCGACGCTTTTAGTATTTAGAACATATTTAAAAACGACCTTAGCCTTATTATTATTACTAAATATAAGCTAACGAGCCTAAGTAATTAAAAAAGTAATACGGGCGCTACGTAAAGTAAACATAAAAAAGTAAATTAATAAAATAATCGCTATGCGCAATAGGCTTAATATAGAGGTTAATTTAGATATATTACTAAATTTAGATATATAAGTATAGCGCGAAACTACTTAATAATAGGCTGGGCTATATAAATTAATTTTAATTAATAAGCGTTTTTATATAGTTATGAGAGATCGTAACTAGCTACTCGAAGTATTAATTATAATAGTTAGACTATATTATATAAGTCCTAACGAGGTAATTTCTAATTTATAAAAAGAAAAAGAGCTAGAGAAAACTATATAACCCGTAGTAGAGGTATAAGAAATCACCTTTAATAAAATTATTATAGCGGTACTAATAGACGACGAGGAAGAGGAGATTATTAAAAGGGCATTAATATTACTAATAAGACGTTATAAAAGATTATAATAATAAGCTATAACATAGTAATTTATTACTAGCAATAAGGTAATTAATACTTTTTATATAATAAAAAAAAAAGCTAATTTTGAGCTAGTAGTTAAACTACGTAAAAAAGGCGTAATTATAACTATTAAAAAGCTATATAAGGAATTAAACCTTATTAAAATAAATACTCTTTATAATCGAGGGGTTTATTAATTTATCCTCTCCGACTTAAAAAAGTATATAAATCTTTATATATTTAAATCGTAAATAGTTTATAAAATTAAAAGAAAAGAACACCCTAACTATATAAGAAATTTAAGTACGTAATTTAGGAGTACGGTAATATTAAAAAAGCAACGTTACTTACGTAATTACTTATAGTATAGCGCTATAGCTAATAATTAATAATAGTACTAATAGTATTATTATAGAAGAAGGGATACGAGATTTAGAGCTATAATATTACCTAGGCCTATACTTAATCGGCCATAGGGCTTATAAACAAATCCTTACTTATTTACTAAAAGAAATGGCTAGTAAGTACTTAAAAAGTACGATTATTAAAGTACTTAAGCTACTATATAGGCTCGTAGAATCGGGTACTTATTAATAAGCTATATACTACGAGTTTTATATTAACTAATTATTAATAATTACGTTTATATACGATCCGTACTTACTAGTCTCTAAGTACGTAAATAAATAATTTAGAATTATTAGAATATAAACTAATAATATATTAAGCTTATTCGATATTAACTTTATAAAAAAAGAGGATAAGGAGCTTTAAAAAGCAGGTTTTATAATAAAACTAAAAGAAGTCCTTATAATAAATACTTTATTAATATTTAATAATAGGATTTTTATAATTAAAAAGGAAACTGTTATTCTTTAATAAAAAGGATAGAGTAAAAAGATTAGCCTCGTCGATCCGAACGTAATTAATATTAAAAAGTAATATAAGGCCGAGCTTACGTAAGGGGTATATATTATAAGTATATATTAGTTAGAAATAACTTTTAACTATACTAAAGTAGTATAAGTTATAAAACTAAGTAAACGAGATATCGAAGTACTTAATAAGCGGCTTAAGTAGTAGTAATTAAATCTTGATCGAGGCCTCGTTTATTACTTAAGTAACCTTACGACTAGTAAGCTTTACGTTTTTATAAATAAGTTATTTATAAATAACGACGACTTTACTTTATAATTAGGGTATATTATTATCTTAGTTAATAAGAGTATAGGCAAGAGTAAATTTATAATATAAAGTAATATAATCTACTACTCGTTAACTAAAAATAAGTAAGTAACGTAAAGTATATTTATATTAGAAGTTTATAGTATAGTTAACAGTATTAACCTTATTTATATAATTTTTACGATACTAAAGAGAATTACTAATCGACTTAACTTTTTAATAATCCTAACGGTTATTTAAACTAATTCTTACTTACTATACGAATACTTTATTAAATTAAGGATTATAAAAAAAAAGAGGTTTATAATTAATATTATAGCCCTTAGGTAATTGTATAAAAGGCGCGAGATCCTCGAAGTCCGTTAGATTAATAATAATAATAACCTCGCCG
Source organism: Colletotrichum cuscutae (assembly GCA_030869315.1). NCBI lineage: Eukaryota > Fungi > Ascomycota > Sordariomycetes > Glomerellales > Glomerellaceae > Colletotrichum > Colletotrichum cuscutae. The sequence goes on along the minus strand of MPDP01000061.1, from coordinate 89,999 downwards.
ACGTTTTTATATAAGTAATACTTAATAAGAGGCTAGAGTAATTCGTAAATAGCGAAAAGGTTAACGTATAAATAAAAGGATAGGTTTTATAAAAAGAGTAAAAAAAAGGGGGAAAAGAAAACGACTTAGTAAACGGGCCTAAGGTCGAATTATACCTCTAATTATAATAATTAAAATTATAAAAGAAAGAGAAAGTTAGTATCGGATTAAAAGTCTAATTTAACCTCGGTATATAGTAGCCCGCGTAGGGGCTAATTACGGCCCTTATTTATAATTATTACGGCCTACTTAACTTACGGTTAGAACCTCCCTTTTATACTTATATAGAAATTTATATAGTTTAATTAATCTCTTTATTAACCTACGGTTCGAACTTATTACCCTATAATAGGGATACTAATACTATAAATAATTTTAAGTTAGTTATGGGTAAAAAAGTATGCGGCTCGTTATATAGCCGCCGCACGCCGAAGCACATTCGTTAGTTAGGGACCTGTTATCGGCCGTACTTTTCTTAGAGCCTAACTAAAGAAGGTTAGTAAGAACTATAAGATATAGCAGTCCGCTTATTTAGATAGAGTGAGACTCGAAAAGTTGAATTATTATCCAACATATGTAGATAACTTCATAGTATTACCGGTATATTTATAAGTAATTCACTTACTACGTAGAATTATAAGGCATTCTTAAACTTTGAACCTCTAGCATGGACTAAAGACCAATGGATATTGTAGTTTTAATAGTTCTTCGAGACCTAGAGCTTAGTAACGGCCTCTACAGTTCGTCGCATAGTAAATTACGATAGGATCTGATAAATCGTATAGGTTCCTATCCAGATACGGTAGGGTTTACCAACTAAACTTCAAAATAACTCACTTAAATCGTTAAGTCAGTTCCAATGCCCTTAGAAGCTCAAATCATCGACTACTATTTAATCCGTATATAATTCCCATCTCCCAATAGGTAGTCTTCCGAAGTGCATTCCAGAGTCCTTGGCATGAACGTAAGTCACGCGGCTTTGAACGACTATCCATACTCCCATCTTTCAACATGTCGAACAACATTATCTACTTCCCAAAATTTCCTAGTTTCCTTGCTCTCTTGAAGTCATCTGATACTCGTAACCGCCTACTGGCTTCTTGCATTACCACATGGCACGACCTTGGTACAATTAAGCTGCAAGTCAAAGACTCTCAAACTTGTGGATGCGTACCAGGTCCGTGTTCGCCCTCGAGGCACATAGTTCGGATACCTTCAGATGTAGAGTAACTAGAGTTGGGCATACCAGTGAACTTTCTCATCCGTTCACATTAACCAGACCCTTGAGGGTTGCTTATTAGATCATTTCCCCTCCTTGCCTAAATAGTCACATATATAAAAAACACATTCTAAAGGTATACAGATTCGGAAAGAAAATAAGCTTTTAGTGTCACGTAATCCGCATCTCACGAAGTGCCCGTCACGTGCTAGATTACGTGTCTATCTTAGACACCGTATATATAGACCTTTTTCTTTTATTTATTTCTATTTAAATAATTAAGTTACTTTTATTATACTCCGTATACTTATTACTACGTACTATAACTCGTAATAATTATAAACCTAGCTCTTAGTTAAGACCCTATATTATAATAACGTACTTATTAATATAATTTTTATAATCTTTTTAAAATAACTAATATACTCGTACTTATTTTAGCCTAAGTTAAGTTAACTAACTACGATAGTTAAATTAAATAATTTAACGCTTTTTATATTATAAGTAAGGGTATAGGGGTTTAGAAGTATATTAACCTAGATATTTTAAATTCTAACGTACTCCTTAACCTTTTTATAGTACTTACTTTACTCTCTAAATTTAAATAATTAGTCTTAACTTATAATAAAAAAGAGCTACGAGCTTACTAAGTATGTTATAAAACGTTCGAGCACGACTAAAGAAACTAAGAAATCCTCTATTAAGAGCTTTTAAACTTAATTTTTAATATAACCCCTTCGACCTCTTTAAATACGAGTAACCTATAGGATTAAGCCAGGTTTCTTTTTATAAAACTAACTTTACTACCTATTTTATATAACTAAATTTATTTTTATATTATACCTATAAAAAGGATTTATATACTCGAGAGTATTTAAAAATAATAAGAGCTCGATACTAAATATAAATAACTTAAAGCTTAGGAACGTAATATAATTAATATATATATTAGAATAGGGTGGGGCGATTAGTCTTAGTAGTTCTTTTTTAAAGCTAATTAAGTATAAGGATTTACGAGAGAGCTAATTAAAAAAAGATATAAAGAAAAGGGCCCCGATTAAAAATAAGAGCTTAGTAATACGAATTTTTATTTTAATTATATATATACTTTTTAAGATCGAACTAGAGCCTTTTTAATAATTTACTTTTAAATATAATAATATAAAACGATTAAGAACTTTACCCTTTTAATCTAGCTAATACTACCCTTTTTTTTTAATTATAATTTTATTAATTAAGGCCGTATTAACTTAATTAAAAGAGGTATTTTATATAACTTTCATAAATATTAGTAATTCTGTTAAAGTACCGTACTACGAGAGTCCTTTATACTTTATACCTTTTTAATAGTCTCCCCTTTTAAAAATCCCTTCCTTTTTTAAATAAGAGAATAAGTAAAAAAAAGCCCGACTTAATCGGAAATACTTTAAATAATTAATTAAAAAAAGCAGCGTAATAATTAAAACGAATATGAGTAGTAGGACTCTAATTTAAAAAAAAGTAATTAAACGATTAAGATATAAAAACGAAGATATATAAAAAAGGGCTTTTTATTTAATAAAAAGGGGATACAATAGACCTTAATAAGTAAACGAGATAAATAAATAAAAAAAAACGCGGATACTTAGGACCGGATCGGGCCTAAATATAAACGCTATAATAATATAATAAAACGAACGACGAGTTAGGACTAGAACTAATAGAATACTTTAATAAGTATAATTAGGTATTTAACTAGACTATTTTTTATTAATTAATATAGCCCGGAAACTTAATAATAAACCTATTTAAAAATATAAATACGTTAGACTAAGGGTACTTATAAAACTAGCTTTTAACTAAACTTATTAATAATCTCGATTAGTATTACTATAAGCTTAATACGATATTTAATTAAAACTCTAGTTATATACTTAGTAAGAACTAAGAAGAACGGCCTAAATTACGTTAATTAGGATAACGGCTACGCTCTAGTTATTAAGACGGCTCCTCTCCTTTCTTTCTAAACTCTATTTAAAATAAATAAACTAATATAAGATTATTAAGATTATAAATAAAATCGACGAACTATATTTTTAATATAGTAGTTTTTTTCCGGCTTTATAAGTACAAAAGATCGACTTTAATAAGATTACGCTTTTAAAAGAAATTATATAATATAGTATACTTTTTAATTATATAATACGCATAATATATCCTAAGTACGCACTTAACGTAATATAGTAATTTTAATATAAAAGCCGCTATTTAATTCGGAATAAGTAAGCTACTCTTTTTATTATATAACGGCGCTAGCTAAAAATGTTAATAATAAAGGTCGATAATAGAGGTCGGCTATAGAGGTTAGCCGTAATAGTCGGCCGTAATAATCGGTTATAATAGTTAAAAATAGCCCTTAACCGCAGAGGTTCTAAACTTTAATAATAATATAGAGGTTTTTAAAAAAAGGGCTAAATAGGCTAATATTTACTACTCTTTATACTAGAGCTCGTAAAGATTTTTTTTATCCTTATCGCTTCTAATATTACCCAAAGCTACTCTCTATTTAAACTAAATAAATTTACTAAATAAATCTATTAAATAAATCTATTAAATAAACTTATTAATATATAAACTACTACTTAAATAAGAACCTACTCTACTCTTAGTATATAGTTAGTAATTAATAAGTTAAAAATGCTCGTTAATAAGTCTACCCCTCTCGGGCTAGGCGCCTTTTTTAACTAGCTCGACGCTATAGCTATTATAACTAACGTAAGTACGCCCGAGGAGTAGTAAAGTACTTTTTAATAGTACGGAATTCGGTTAAGTAATATTATAAGCGCTATAAATAGCTAGGCTAGTACGAATACTAAGATCTAATATATTAATATTAACTTAGTTATAATAATTATAATAAACGGGCTAGAGGTATATATAATTAGGGTAATAAGTTAGTACTTTAAATAGCTTTTATAGGACCCCCCGAATAATAATAATACTTATATAAAAAAAGGGATTATATTAGACCTAGTTACTTATATAAGCTAGTACTAAGAGGTCCTATGTGCGTTAGAGTAAGTAAAGCTCGCCCTATAGGTAGCTAGAACTTAGGAGGACTTTATGTAGTAGAAGGTTAGGAGCTATTAATAAAAGGGAGATAACGGTCGAGTCGGTTAACTATTATTTTAATTAGTAATTAGGTATAGAGCGCAATATACCTAGTTTTCCCTAATACGTAATACACGGTACGGCCCCGGCGGATTGCTCCGTCGGGGGGCTATATTTTTAATAACTTCGGACTATAAATAAAAATAATTAATATATTATTTTTACTACTATTAGCGCCCCTTAGGACGCTTAATCATACGAACCTAACCCTTTTACTTTAGATAAACTATTTATTAAACTAGCCTTTATAATTTATTAAGACCCGTAGGCTACGGAATTATTTAATAATAAGAAGGCTACTTTTTTTAACGAATTTACTTATTAATTTAATTAAAAAAAGCTAGTTATGGCTTAGGTTAGGATAAATATTTTAATTAATACTTATTTAAATATTATTATTATTTAGATCTAAATAGCTATACTTTAAACTAAGAGCCCTGCGATTCTTTAGCCTAATTTAATAAAAAATATAGGTTTTTATAAAATACCGTTCTTTAGTTAAGAGGGGATTATAGTTTTTAAAAGCAATAATATTATAAACTTTTTAAAAAAGTTCGAGGACTAATACGAGATTAGTAAGGTCCTAGATCGATTTAAAAATAAACTTATTACGTATACTATAAGAAGAGATTATTAAACTTTAATTAAGGACGTAATTAGAGGACTACCCTAGGCCTAAACTAAGGATTCTTTTTTAAAAAAGTATAAAAAATAAAATATTAACCGCTTTTTAAATAAAAAAAAGTAGATTAAAAGAGTTATTAAAAGACTACTTATCTCGTTTTCTAATTTAAACTCTATTTAAGTATTATTTACTAAGATTAATAATATAATTACTTTTTTTAAACGATAAGACCTCTATATTATAACTAATAAGAGCTTAATTAAGGCCGTATATAAGCGGTTTTATACCGATATTATAAAAAGAAATAGTAAAAAAAGTTAGGGTTATTTTAAATAGTTTTATTAAATTAATAAAGTATACGAGGTTTAAAATAAGATTTTTTAACGCGATTATATATAAAAAGGAATATAGCTTATTTTTTATAAACGATCAGAATTAACCCGAAACTTTACTATAACCCCCTACTCCTTAAGTACGTAATAATACTTAGTATTAGTATCCAAACCGTTAGTAATATTACTAATTAATAATAAAAGTCTAAATTACTTAGGTAGTTATTAATAATACTATTAATTTTAACTTAGTTAATAAAATAAATAAGCTAAAGATCTATTAAAATAGTATTTACTCTCGAGGTCCTACTTATATATTTAATATAAGCACTATGCGTTCTAATTAGCCCCTAATTATAGAACCTAGAGATCGTTATTAATATTACTAAAGTTAATATTACCGAATTATTAAAGATTATAATTAGTATATTCTTAATAAGGACGCTTATCTTATTATTTTAGTTTAGGGAGCTTAGTACTATAAAAAGCGTAACGATTATAAGTTTATAAATAATATTCCCTTTATTATAATTAAAAATAAAGAAAAAGCGTGTAATTGCTAATCGTATTACTCTTCTTTTTTATATAATAAATATATTAACTAAAGAAAATACTAAGTTTTTAGCTAAGTAAATTCTAAACTATTAAATCGGACTATTTTAATAAACTATACTTATACTCCCCTTAGCTAATTTTATAAGTATAGTTAAATACGTTTACGTAATACGACCTAATTTAGGCTATTATAACTAAGCGAACGTTTATATTATTTATAAAAAAAAACTACTTAAGAACCGTATTTTAATAACTAAGCCGTATTTTAAAAAGATATATAAGATTAATAGCCTAAGCTAGCTTTTATAATTTAAAAAAAAAACAGTTTCTTTTTTTAATTAAAAAAGAGAAATTATATAGATTAATAATAATAACGAGGCTTTTAAAATAATAAAGAACGTAATTCCTAGATCTACCTCTAGGCCCTAGCTTACTAAAGTCCCGATTAGTACTCCTAATACTAATACTTAAAGAACCTAAGAGCCTCTTTTTTATAAAACTTAGAAAATAATAACTATAAATTAGCCCTGCGATTTTAACTTTAAAATCGAGGCTAAAAAGCTAATAAAAAAAAACTCGAGGCCCCGATTTTATTTTTTATAAACCTCTTATAAAAGATTATATTAAAATATATTATAATAATAATAACTTTAATACGTAATTAGAAGTACTTTAATATTAATAAAACTTTATTAAAAGTTCCGAAGTCCTTAGCTAACTTAGTAAAGAATAAGTAATAATAAAAAAATATTAAGGATCTCTTTAATAAATATAACGAGAACCTCTTTTTATAGCCGAGCTATATAGCTAAAATTAATAAAATTAGAGGCGCTAACCCGACTTTTAAGTTTTTAACTTTTATAATTTCGAATACTTATTTATAATTAAAAGTCTAAATATCTAATATAAATTAGGATAATAAGGGTTCGATAATTATTACTATCCTAGATACTAAGGCGCAAGTTAATATCCTCTTAAAATAATACGTTAAGAAAGCCGGTATTTTTTATATAGTAATAAAGTTTTAAATATAAATATTTAAGTACGATCTAACTAGCTAGATAATATTTAATAATTTCTATTTTATAGATATATAAATTAATAAGTTTAGAATAACTATTTATTTTTTTATTAAAAACGAGCGAGAGACCTCCGATCCGTTATTACTAAGTTTCTTATTTATATAAAATACTAAGTTATTTTTTAAATATAATAAGTTAGAAATTACCGCTCTAATTTATATTAAAGACACGAGGCTAAGGATCCCCATAGGGATAATTAGGACGAACGGTTTTTAAGACATAAAAAATATTTTATTTTAGTTTAAGTAGTATATAGAGGAAGTTTTTACATTAGAAAACTATATACTAGTAATATAACTAGGAATATTATTAGTTTTAATAACCCTTATTTAAAATCTAAGCTAAAAAAAGACGAGCGTATTATAATAGTCTTAGATTAAAGCTAAGCTAATTAGATTATAATTATAGTTACGTTCTATATAATCTAGCTTTAGATTATATAAATTAGGAAAGTAATAGCAGCCGCTCAGGGTAAGGCTAGAGATAGACCGAACGGATTAGCTAACTAAGATAATTTATATTTCTTAATAAAAATACTTACTTCTTAATAAGAAGAGTTATATATTAAGTAACGAATTATAAAACTAGAGTAAAAAGTATTAAAATAGTACGAGATAGCTAAAAAAGCTTTTTATAAGATTTTTTATATTATAAAAATTAATACGATATATAAAAAAAAAACTAAAAGGTTTAGTTAGTTAATAACGCGCTTTTTAACGGATTAATACCTAATAATAATCCTTATTAAAAGCTTAAGAAACTTAAAAAGGTTAGAAATAAGCTACGAGACTAATCGGGCCCCTATAAAAATATTATTATACTTAAGTTCTTAGATATAAAACTAGGCTTTAGATTAATAAATAACTGATTTTAAGCTATTTTTAAAAATTATAACTATTTCTTATTTTATAAATAAGATCTTTTTAAATAAATACTCCTTAATTAAAAAAAGTACTAGTATAGGACTTTTTTAAATACGGCCGTTTTAATTTTATAGTCGCGCTATTATAATTAATTAAAACTATACCCTATAAGGCTTAATAAGTAAAGGGTATCCCGATCCCAAAGGCTCTATTACTAAAAGCTTTTAAAATAATTTAAAAACGTATTACCCAGGGTATTATTAAAAAAAGCTATATTATATATTAGAACCCCTAGTTCTTAATAATAAAAAAGGACGGTAGTTTTTAGCTAATTAACTTAATAACTAAGGTTAATACTATTACCCTTTAAAACGCTTAGTAACTACTTAATATTAATAAGTTCTTAGAAGAATTTATTATAAACTAACTTATTTTCCTCTTAGATTTCTTTTTTAACTATAATTAAATCTCTTTAAATAAAAAGAGCTACGATTTAATAACCTTCTTAACTCTACTTAGGCTATATAAATATTATACCTTTTTAATAAAAGTAATAAATTTAGTAGCTTAATTCTATTAAATTATAACCCGCATTCTCTACGACTTAATTTTAAAATACTATAGCGCTTTTATTAATAATATCGTAGTTAAAGGCCTATAATCTTATTATAATAATAAGTACTTAACTAACTATCTTAGGATTCAGTAATTTATTTATAAATACCTCTAGAATATTAATTAAGTCTTAGTTAACGTCGAGCTAACTAGTTATACTATTTCTAAAGTAAAATTATAATAGTACTAGCTATTTATAGTTATTATAAGCTACTTTTATAATACGGAAGGGAGACGGCCTAATTAAACTAAAGTCTTTAAGATTTTTAAATAAATAAAATACTTAAACGTCTTAGAAATTAGATCGTTTTTTAGTATTATTACTTTTTATTATTACTAAATTAAGTAATTTATTTTTAAAATAGTCTTATTATACTCCCTACTTAATAAGAACTAATTTTTTAAATAGAGAGCGCTATAAACCGAAGTTATAAAGATATTTAAAGAGGTAATTACTATAGCTCTTATTTTAATTTTACTAAACTATAGTACTAAGGCTAGATAGATTATTTTTATAACGGACGCTAATATTAAAGAATAGGGTAGTACGCTTAGTTAGATTATTAATAATAAGCGTATTATTACTTAATATAAGAGCGGGATATAGTACGGGCTAGAGCTTAATTATAATTTTAAAAAGCTTAAAATACGAGGCGTTTTAATAAGCCTAAAGCGTTTTTATAATTATTTATTTAGAATTAACTTCTTATTAAAAACCGATGCTTAAGTCCTAGTTATTTAGATTAATAATATAGCAAATAACTTATTATTAGTAATAATAATACGCTAGCTCTCTTAGATTAGACTTTTTAATTTTAAAATTAAGTATATTAATAAAAAGAAGAATACTATAGCGGATAGCTTTTTAAAAAAAACCCCTAGCTAATCTAACTTAGTTAAAGTAGAGCTTAACGAGGATATTAAGGACTTTATTAACGCACGAGTCTTACGAATACGAGTCGTAAAGAACTTTTTTATTATAATATATAGTCGTAATAATATTATTATTAATTAGATATAGGAAATAAATATTCTAGCTAATATACTAGTGCTAAATAAATAATAGTCGGACCTCTTAAAATAAATTACTTATTTCCTTCTTATTCTAAAAAGGCTAACTAGTATACTCTTTAATTAGTTTAGATATTTTAAGTAAATAGTAATACGATTTATTATATAAAATAAACTTTTATTTTAATAAAGGATAAAAACTCGTCCTTAACCTACTTAAGTAATTAATAATAAGCGTTATTAAGTAGATCTAATTAGTAAAATATATAATAAGTCCGGGTATAGGGGACGAGAGGTTATATATTTTTATTTTATAGAACGATACTACTAACTAAGAATATACGCTTAGACTTAGGAGCTAATTACGACTTATGAGGCTTATTAAAAAGCTAAATTATAATACTTCGATAACCCCTATATATTTACGGTTCTAATTTATAAACCTTTTTCTAAGGTCTATTTAGACGTTTAGTATATAAGTAAATAAAAAGTTATTAAAACGCGTTATAAGTTTATAAAATACTTAAAAGTACGGATTATAACGAACGCTATATTAAAAAATATTACGAAGTTTATTTAAGAAGATATTATTTATTATTATAGGATTTATAGTATTTTAATTATTAACGAGGGATAAGAAAATATAGGTACTATAACGTAGCTTAATTAACGATATAGTACTTAGTAAAAGGTTATATTAGCTTATAACTCTTGCGCTAACGGGCTCTTTAAAAAGGGTTACTAACTTATTATATATATACTTTATATTTAGTTAAATTAAGAAAAAAAAGATATTAAACTAATACTAACTATAGCCCTTTTTATAAATAGGATAACTATTAGAGTATTATTAGGTTATATACTATTTTATTTTATTTATAGTCGTTATATAACGACCTTAATCGAAAGAAGAACGGCGATTTAGAGAGTACTCGATTAAAAAAATATATATATAACGGATTAGGAAGTCTAAGCCTAATTACGAGCTTTTATCTCCTTAGTAAATAACCGGGAAGCTATAGCTAATAAAATTACTTAATACTAAGCCTAAACCTACGACTAGTTTAACTCCTCATATATTTTCTAATTAGTAAAGTTATAAACTAGCGATTTAATTCTTATTTTTAATATTTAATAAAAGAACGATATATTAACTTCTAAGAAACTTAATTATTATTAATAAGGACTTTCTTATATTTACTTAGCTACTCCGAACGGATTATTATATTAACTAAAGACGCTTATTAATAAACTAATTATAAAGGCTATTTATATTAATAATTAACTTAAGAAGTTTTTAAAATCTCTAGAAGGCCTTTACTTATTATTTAATAAGTTTAATCTTTATAAGGACTTTATTTCTAACTTAACTAACCTTTTATCCTTATAAAATAATATAATTAACGTTATAATTCTACCTCTCGATTATAATAATAATATAATAAACTCTAGGGACGAGGATACTTAACTAATTATTAAATAAATTTAATTATAAGCGAGGGCCTTTTAAGAGGGCTAAATTACCTCTTATTACTACTAATCCTTAGTATAAGTTACGAGTTCTTTTTATTTATTAAATATTATTTTATGAGGATATTATTAAATCTTATTAATTTTTTAGTTATTTTTTTATTTAGATCTAGGATAAAAATATAAAAAAATAATAAAAAGAAAAGAATTATCTTTTAACTATTATAATTAAAAACCTAACGACCTTATTTACTAATTATATAATCGTATTAAAAAACCCTACCCCTTTTTTTAAATATCTAAGCCTAGTTCCTTATTTAATCGAGCCCGTTTAGTATTTAGCTTAGCTTATATAACCTCTTACTCTACTTATTTTATTTTAATATATTAATAACTTTTATAAATTATAAATATATAGTTTTTAATAAAGTACGTAAGAGGGGCGTTTTTAAGAACGGAATCGTACTTATTCTCCTCGGTCTTAGTAGTATCAATCTAGTTAAAGACTATATAAACTAAAGTCTTAACTTTTTTAATATTAGTTAGGATTAAAAACGCTACTTTATTACTACTTATTATATAATAATAATAATAGCCTTATTTAAAATCGGCTCTAAACTAACTAATAGCTTACTAATCGTTACTTTTTTTAAAATAGTATTTCTTATTTTCGGAATATATATAATTATTATATTAATTATTAAAGTAATTTAGAAAAGAAACGTACTCGAAGTAGGGGACTATCTTTTTAACTAGTTCTTTAGTATTAGAACCGATATACTTCTAAAAAGATTATATATAATAATTATAAAATATAGTATTCCGAACGCTATAAGCCTAGATAAGTAAAAAATTAATAATAGGAGTTCGTTTATCTAATCGCTAGGATAGAGGGCTAAAGTAATTAGTATAATTATAATTAATAAAAACCTAATAGCTCTATAAAAATAATCCGCTTATAATACCCGGATTATAAACGTACTTCTTAATAACGTTCTAATTTATAATTAATTATTAAAACTTCTAAGCTATTTCTTTTTTAGTATATTTATTAATCTAAGGATTTATAATATAAAATTCGGTATAAAGCTCTCTAGCTAATTTAAAAAGAGTTAATTAACTAATAATTTTAAGAATTTAAAAAGGAGTAACGTTAGATTAGAATAAAGATTAAAAAGATCGAATAAGGTAGCGCTTATCATAGTTTATTTTTTATTAACTTTTTAAAACTTATAGCCCTAAGTTTTCTAAAAATAAACCTTCTTAGGAGTAGAGGAGGAATATTATTAAAGCTAAACGTTATAATAAATAGTTTTAATAATTTAATACGCGTTATTAGTAACTGAAGTATTAGATATAATAAGTAAGTAGATTATATTACTAAAAAAAAAAAAAGACTAAGTAAAAAAGGATAATTATAATTAAGAAGCTATTATTTAGAGGAAGAAATAAAAAGTAATAGAGGAATTAAAGAAGGGCCTCTATATACCCTCTTAGATCCGGGGTATTAAAGAGGAAAGTACTATAGGCCTCTTAGCTAATTAGTACTAAATTATAGCTATTATATAAAGAAAAGAAGGAGTGAATTATAGGATCGGGGCCTTTTTATTATTCGTAATATAGCGCTTTTTTTCTTAATTAGTAAAGGCCGCTCTCGTAATTAGTATAAAAAAGTAGCTTTTCACCTAGCTACCTAACTTTTCCTTTTTCCCTCCTTAACTACTTCCCTATAATTACTATTAATTAAACTTTTTTTAATTTTTATTTTCTAATTTATTATATAAATACTAACCTAGCGATTTATAATAGCCTTTTTACTTCCTATCTCTTTTTTTAAACCGGATAATAAAAAGAATATAGTACGAATTTAGGGCCTAATTACGATAAAAAACCTTAAAAACGATATTAAATACTAACTAAGAAGGTAGAATTTAAATAGATATATTATTTTTAATAAGACTAACCCTAGGATTATAATAAATACTAAGGACTCTTAGTTCGTTAATTTTAATACGAATTATTAATATAAAGCGTATACTAACTATTACTTAAACCTAGTACCTAAGTAAACTAGTTTTTTTTAAATAATCTTAACCCCTCGTAAAATCGACTTTTTTAATTAGCTCGGTATAAGGGACGAACTTCCCTTTTTTAATTAGTACCCCGAGGCTTTTAAGGGTCTAAAAAACTAAAAAACTTAAATAAGTTAGACCTATTATAAGATAATAAAAATCCTAACTAATTACTATAACTTTTAAAAACGTTTATTATATAAAGATTAGATTTAAAAATACGAGATCGGATTTATAATAAAAGTTATAATATAGAACCTTGCTCTAGTATATAATATAATTATAATTAAAGAGGAATAAGAGAGTACTTTTGAACTAAATAAGACCCCTACCCTAATCCCTTAAACCTAAGAAATTATATAAAATATTAGGACTTTAATATACTTAGTAATTTTCCTTTTTTATATTAATAATCTAGGCTATTTTATAAGAATAATTATTAACTAGCGGGATAGTATAGTTTATTAATACGATCCGAAGTAGGCTTTTAGGCGTTTAAAAAGAATATTTATTAATAATATTTAAGTACTAAAAGCTTTTTATAGCCGGATTAATATACCTTTTTATATTTAATAATTAATTAATATAAGCGCTTACGTAGTCCCTATAGTATAATAGCTAGGTAAATAGGAATACGGTTTATACGTACTTAAATAGTTTTATAATACGGTCTAATATAGTTAGCTTAACCTAATTTATAATATATATTAAATAACTTATAAATACTTTAAATTATTTAATAATAAACTCCGCGTAGTTTAGATTTAGTAAATTAGTTACGAATTCTAATATAATAGTTATTACTTTTTTAATATAATAAGACCTCCCTTAAAAAGGTTTTTTAATAAAATAATAAACAATTAAGACTTTAAAAATAAGCTTTATATTAACTTAAATAACTCTAACTACGCTATAACTAACGCCCCTAAGGTACTAACTCCCTAAAAATCTAGTTCTTATTTACTTAGTCTCGGGTTTACTAACTAAGATCTAAGAATTTATAACCCCCGTAATTATAATTCTTATACTCCTATCGATCTTACGTACTTTAAAAAAATATATAAAATAGTTAAGAATTTTAAATAAGAACTTACTATTTTTAAAAAATTACCCTTACTATCTCGATTTTTAAAAATACTAAAAAGTACTTAAAGATTTATAATAAATAGTAACCTTAATTAGACTTTATAAGTAATTAAATTAATAAAGGCTACTAATTAATATTTAAATACTATTATTAATAATTAACTTATATACCTAATTAATACTCTTAAGACCCGTCGAGTTATAAAGTCTTTATTAAATATATTATTACTTAAGTTATTATTACGCTTTAGCCTAGTTCTTAGTAAAGCTAGTCTAAGTAATTAAAGAGGTAATTTTTTAAATACTTTAATTAGGGGTAGGGATAGTTTTATTATAAAAACTTTAATTAAAATACTAAAAGTTTAGTTAAAATAAGAAGTTATTAAGTATATACTCTCTAAGTATAATTAGGCTATATAAGAGAATAGCGAACGCTAATAATAAGAACTAGCTAAGTTTTATTAAGATTTTTTATAATATTATAATATATATATAAATAAAACTAATATTAATAAGAGTACGAGGGAATAATAGGTTAATTAATATAATAACCTAATTATAAAAACTATATATATAACTCTAACTTATACTCTTTAAATACCGCTATTAATAAAAAAATCTAGGGAGAATTAAGTTAGTAAAAGTTAAGATCGGGAGACTATTAAAAAAAATTAAGATAAGAACTAAGTAAAGTTAGTAAAAAAAATAGTAAAAATAGAGGAAGTAAAAAAGGTAATTATAAAAAAAAAGGGTAAATAAAAAGCTTAATATAATTAACTATATATAATAACTAGGACTAATCTAAGATAATTTTTTTTTATAAAAGATTAGGAAAAAAAAAATTAGGGAACGATTAGAATGGGGTAAGGTAATTAGTCTTAGTATTTTTTTTTTTAAAACTAATTAAGTATAGGGACCTGCGGGAGAGCTAATTAAAGGAAAATATAAAGAGAAGGGCCCTAGATTAAAAAAAGGAGCTTAGTAATACGGATTTTTATTTTAATTATATATATATTTTTTTAAGATCGAACTAGAGCCTTTTTAATAATTTACTTTTAAATATAATAATATAAAACGATTAGGAACTCTACCCTTTTAATTTAGCTAATACTATCCTCTTCCCTTAGTCATAACTCTATTAATTAAGGCCGTATTAACCCGATTAAAAGAAGTATTTTATATTACTTTTATAAGTATTAGTAGTTTTTTTAAAGTACTATACTATAAGAGTCCCTTATACCCTATACCTTTTTAATATTAAACTCTTTACTTAGTAATTAATAAAATTAGTTAATACTACTCTTTATAAATACGTATTTTAAAAAGCTACTAAGGGCGGCTCTAAGTTTAGTATATAACGACTTATTAAATAACTAAAATAGGAACTTTAGCCCTCCGAAATAGTAATTAAAAATACGGTTCGAAAAGAATACTACTAAACCCTTAATAAGGTAAAGGCCGGAGTTAACTTATAATACTAGTATAAGGAGTAGTAGTTTACTTATTTCTAAACTAAATTATATAATATTTTAAAAATTAATAAAGAGATCGCCGTACTCGACTTTTTAGTTATAATTAAGTCTAGGCTTAACCTTATATAAAACTAACGTATATATAAAACTTCTAGTAAATTAATAGCTTTTAGAACGAATACTAAGACCCTTAAAGAGATTATATATATATTTATCCTCGTTACTTAGGATATATATACTAAGTAGCCTTTAGAATAAGGAGGGGCTTATTCTACTTTTATAGGACGTTTAGATATAGCTAACGACGTAAATAATAAGGATAATATTATATACTCTTATAATTACGTATACTTATAAAAGCTAACGGCTTATTAAAAGTTAAAATAGGTATTTATGTAGTGGTTTTTTTCTAGCTTTATAGGCGCAAAAGATCGACCTTAACGGGATTACGTTTTTAAGGGAAATTATACAATATAATATACTTTTTAACTATATAATACGCGTAATATGCCCTAAGTACGCGCTTAACGTAATATAGTGATTTCGATATAAAAACCGTTATATAATTCGGGATAAGTAAGCTACCCTGCTACTTATTAATAATAGGCTAAGCAATATACTTATATAGTAGCGCCGGTTAAAAAGGTTAACGGTAGAGGTTAGCTATAAAGGTCGGAGGTAGCCTTCTTTAACTATAGAGGTTCTAAACTTTAATAATAACGTAGAGGTTTCTAGAGAAAGGGCTAAAAGGGCTAATATCTAACTACTCTTTAGAGCTCGTAAAGATTCTTTTTATCCTTATTATTTCTAATATTACTTAAAGCTGCTCTCTATTCAAACTAAATAAACTTACTAAATAAACTTATTAAATAAACTTATTAAATAAACTTATTAAATAAACTTATTAAATAAACTTATTAAATAAACTTATTAATATATAAACTACTATTTAAATAACTAATTAGATAATTAGTTAAGAGATTAGCTAGTTAAAATACTACCTCGTTAAGAACCTACTCTAAGTTAGTAACTAGCGGGCTAGGACTCTCTAAAGATACCCCTCGACAGGTCCCCCCCTCTGGGGCTCGATAGATTCTTAGGCCCCCTCGACGCCCTAACTATCGTAGCTAATATAAGTACGCCTAAGGAGTAGTATAATACTTTTTAATAATATAAAATCTAGCTAAATAATAATATAAATACTATAAATAGCTAGGTTAATATAGATATTAAGATCTGGTATATTAATGCTAGTTTAGAAATTATATTTTATAGAGCTAAAAATCTCTCTAATATAAGCTATATTATAAATATAAGGGAATATATAAGGGGTCCCCTAACCTTTAATAAGAAAGAATATATAATATAGAATCTAGCTACTTATATAGGCTAGTACTAAGAGGTCTTATATACGTTAGAGTGGGTATAGCTTGCCCTCTAGACAGCTAGAACTTAGAGGACTTTACGTAGTAAAAAGTCGGGAGTTAATAAAAAGGAGATAACGGTCGAGTCGGTTAACTACTATTTTAATTAGTAGTTAGGTATAGAGCGTAATATACCTAGTTTTCCTTAATACGTAATATACGGTACGGCCCCGGCGGATTACTCTGTCGGGGGAGAATAGGTATTTATAAACTAAAACGCTAATAAGTTACTAATACGAATACTAAAAAGCTAAGTAGAGGAGGTCCTTATTATTATTAAATTAAGTAAGTAGAAATTATTTTATAATAAGCTTAAGAAAGTTAGATAGTTAAAGAACGATAGAACTCTTAAGAAACCTAAGTTTTTAAAAAGACTTTCTAACTAACCTAAAGCGAGCTTATTAATAAATACTAACGAGGGCTACGTAGTTACTATACTTATAAAAGGTTAAGACTTAAAAATAAACGTAATTTTTAATACTCTTATAAATAGCGCTTATTTTTTATTTTAAAGTACGGTAATAAATAGTTATAAAATAATATATCTAGTTAACGATAAGAGCTTTTTTAAACCTAAGAGTTACGTACTTTTTAATAATAACGACTATATTAAATTAGGGATTACTATACTACTTATTACTATACGTAGTACTTATATTATAAAGGGCGTTCTAAACGGCCCTAAGAGGAAGGGAACTTATAACTTAAAGCTTTAGAACGTCGCTTATATTAAGGGATTTTATATTAATATAGTTTTAAAAGCTTTACTAAATAAAAGCATACTCTAGTACTACGGTTTAAATTATACGTTATAATAAGGAACGCTTTAAAAGAGCACTATTAAAAAGTAGCTTATTTAAAAAAATAACCTAGTTTTCTTTAAATATAAGCCCTTCTAATCTCACTGTTTTTTTATAATCCTTAAGCGTATTTTATAGAGCTTAGCTAATATAATATTACTACCCCCCAACGGAGCAATCCGCCGGGGCCGTACTGTGTATTACGTATTAGGGAAAACTAGGTATATTGCGCTCTATACCTAATTACTAATTAAAATTAACCGACTTAACTATTATCTCCCTTTTATTAGTAGCTCCCGACCTTTTACTACCCGTCTAAAGGGTAAGCTATACCTACTCTAACGTACATAAGACCTCTTAGTACTAGCCCGCGTAAGTAGCTAGATCCTATATTATATATTCCTTTTTATTAAGGGTTAAGGGACCCCTTATATAGTCCTTTATACTTATAATATAGCCTATATTAAAAAGATTTCTAGCTCTATAGAGTATAATCTTTAAATTAATATTAATATACTAGATCTTAACGTCCGTACTAGCCCGGTTATTTATAGTATTTATACTATTATTTAGCCGGATTTTATATTACTAAAAGGTACTATGCTACTCCTTAGGCATACTTACGTTAGCTACGATAGCTAGGGCGTCGAGGGGGCCTAATCTATCGAGCCCTAGAGGGGGGGACCTATCGAGGGGTATCTTTAGCCCCCTAGTTACTAACTATATACTAAGAGCAGAGTAGGTTCTTAACGAGTAGTAGTTTATATATTAATAAGTTTATTTAATAGGTTTATTTAATAAGTTTATTTAATAAGTTTATTTAATAAATTTATTTAGTTTAAATAAAGAGTAGCTTTAGGTAATATTAAAAGTAATAAGAATAAAAAAAATCTTTACGATCTCTAGTATAAAGAGTAGCTAGATATTAGCCCTTTTAGCCCTTTTTTTAAAAACCTCTACGTTACTATTAAAGTTTAGAACCTCTATAGTTAAAGAAGGCCGCTTTTAACTTTTACGGCCGACCTCTATTATTAACCTTTTTAGCCGGCGCCGCTATATAAAGGGTAGCTTACTTATCCCGAATTATATAGTAGTTTTTATATTAAAATTACTATATTATATTAAGTACGTACTTAGGGCATATTGCGCGTATTATATAGTTAAAAAGCCCTTTGGGGTCCGGTCCGCCTCATTAGGGGCCATCTTCGCCTTCATAAGTAAGCTAGTCTATTAGGGTTAATATCGAGTATTTTTATTACGTACTTAAATAAAACTTTATAACTAACTACAGCCGGCCGTAGCCGTTACTAACTATTAATACTAACTAAACTTAAAATATTAATAACCCCGCTATTATAGCATATTAATTACTTTTTTAATAGCTAAATACTACCCCTTACTTTCTCCCCTTATTTTATTTAATAATAACCTCTCCTTATTAATATTCCTATTTAATACGCTCGCTTATGCTCTTTCTAAGCTCTTAATTATATTATTAAGTCTAGGCTTATTTATACTATTTTATTATATTAAAAAAGCGTTAATAAGGGCGACGCTTATTATAATATATCTATCTATCTTTTATAAATCGATATTACGGATATAGTATTTATTAAAATAGTCTTTTTATAGCTCAGGGTCCTCTAGTATAATACTTATAGGATCGAACTTCTAGCTATTAAAGAAGCCCTAAGGGTCGATGAGCTATTAGTAACGTCTTAGCATTTTAATAAAGTATACTTAAGTAAGTAGACGGTTAGATAGTAATAGCAATAGTAATAGCGTAATAGCGATAGTACGATAATAATAGTGCGATAATAATAAATAATAAGGGAAGCGTTTTCGATTTTAATAAAAGTAACGAGGTAACGAATATATATATATACGAGTTAAAGTTAAAGGTATATATTAGTAAGGTTAGTATTATTCTTAATAATAATAACGAGGGTATTTCTAATATTATATTATTATAAGCTACTATTACCTAGAAGGGTAGCTAACTTAGCTAGGTGCGCGGGCTTATAAAGTAGTAGCGTCGGGCGCTTAATATCGCTGTTAATAATCCGTAGTTATGAACTTTATAAGAGGGAAAGTTAAAAAGTTAGAAAATCTAAAAAAATAGTCTAGCGAGATAGTATAAGTATTTATTAATACTATATATTAATACTATATAAATAATACTAAGAACCGCCCGAGCAGCTAGTAAAAGTAGAATATATAAATAAATATAGTTAAAAAGTATATTATATTATATAATTTCTTTTAAAAGCGTAATCTCGTTAAGGTCGATCTTTTGTACTTATAAAGCCGGAAAAAAACTACTATATAATATTACTAATTAGCTAAAGAAAATTCTATTATTCGTATTAACGTACCTATAAGAGGTTTAATAGTACGCTCTTATAGTATATTAAAATAGGTTATTTTAAACTTAATACTCTTTATTATTTACTATATAAGACTTATAGTATATATATTAAACCTCTATTATAAGTTAAGTATAAAATATATATATTATCCGAGGCTAAGTTAGTAATTTTAAGAGGACTATTTTTAAAAAAAGCTTTATAATTATAGTACTATATATATTAAGATCTATTCTATTTTGAGCTATTTTTAATAAATAATAGTATATACTTATAGCTTCTAACGAATATACTAAGTAGCTTAGGGGGTTCTTTTTAAGGATTAAAATAGAGGAGGAAGTGCTTTTCGTACTTTAAAGCCTCGAGGTAGTAATTCGCTATTAAAAAGGGACTCTAATCTACTTCTTTAGAAATAATAATAAGATAGCCCTCTTAATTATTAATATTAGACGTATATATAAGATATAGTATAGCGAGCTAGGAATTAGAATAGAGCTTCTATTTCTATATACGAAGGAACCTATAAGTAATATAAAAAGAGTAAGTTAATTAGTAATTACTAAAGCTTATAAAATACGCCTTATTATAAACCTCCTTATAAATTTATAAAATAAAATAGTATTAATAGTAATCCTTATTTATAATATTACCCTACGGGAGGTTAATAATAGAGATTTACTTATTATAATAGAAATTAACTAATAAATGCAGTATTAATACTAGTAGTAAATAGGTTACTAAGTATATAATTCTAAATTAGTAACCCCGTATTTTAGTAGTCTCTATATATATAGTTACTATATATACTCTTTTTATAGGGATTATAAGAGGGGTATATATTAGAAAGAGTTTAAAGTATTTTCCCACGGGTATATAAAATACTTAGTTAGATACGTACTAAAAATGCATAACTTATATAAGATCTAGGTACTTATGCTCGAGTAGGTATTTATTATAAAGAATATTAAGTTTAATAAAGAAGTTTTTTATAATCCCGTATATAAGAAATAAGCTATTATAAATAAGTAAGTAAATCTAGTAATCTAAGAGCTATAAGAACTCTTTAATATTAATAATAAGTTAATTTAAGTACTTAGGGAAGTAGATTTAGACTTCGAAAATACTAGTACTTAAAATAACTTAATAATTAAAAATAGTATTATTATTAGATTTTTAACTATTTAAGACGCTAAGTAACTAATAGGCGTATTATAGGGTGCGGTTAATAAGGTTAAAGAGATTACTATAGTTTTATTATCGTTATTAACTCCTAAAATAACCCCCTTGTGCGAGCTCGGGGGTAGGGGTAAAAAAGGGGGTATAGTAACTAGGTTATTAATAGCTCTATATAATTTACGTTCCTTTTTATAAGTACTTATATATATTATAAAAGTTCTTAAGCTTTTAATTCTTAATAGCTCTTAATAAAACGCTAGAGCGCGTAATAAATAAGGTACTAATTATAAAAAAATAATTCTTAATACTAAAATTAACGTTAGTAAAGAAGCTTTATAATAAACCTCTAATACTATATAAGAGTAGAGCTTATAAGAACTATTTTATTAAGTACTAAATAAAGCTTTATTAAGTCCTAGACGTTTAAACTAAACTTATAAACCTCTATAACGCTTTAATAATAATATTTTTATAACGCTCTTATATTTAAATATAAAAAGTAGCGATTATTATAACTACTACTAAAACTACTTTTTTTTTACTTTTATACTTAATTAGTAAAAAGTTATAAAAAAAAGTAATATAAGATATATAATATTTTATTAAGTAGTAAAGGGAGTAGTTTATAAGACCTACTTAGAGCGCTCTAAAAGAGTTTAAAAACCCTAACTTATTAAAGTTAATTTCTAAAGCTTATTAAAAAAGTTTAGTAATATTAAATATCTTTTATAGTAACTATAAAAGCTACTTAGGGATACTATAAATATAAAAATAAAAAAACTACGAAATATTAGTATATAAAAAGAAGTTAATCGTAATTTTAAATAAGAGAGCCTATTTTTATTAAAATAAGTATATACTTATAAGTATAACGCTAATAACGAGGTTAGTAAGGTAAAAGTATGTATATATATAAGGGGGGATATATAACTACTTAACTCCTTATAAAATACGTACATTTTAATACTCGTTATAAAGGCCTTTAGGCTTATAATAATAATAGCTACCTAATTCGACCTTAAGGCTAACTAATATAATAGTATTAACGCATTCCTTAACGTACTTATTAAGAGTAAAAAACTAATAATTATTAAACTCCTAGAGGGATATAAGGTTATTAATAAAATAAATAAACTCTAACGCACTCTATACGGCTTCTAAAACTCGCTAATTTTATAGTTCTAAACTTTTACTTTTATACTTCGTAATATAAATATAATATATAGTTATAAAGAGATTTATATTTACTAAACTATAAATAAAAAGGTAATATTAGTATTTTATATTAATAACTTTATTATTTTCTATTATTAAAACGACTAGAAAATAGCTTAGAAAATCGTTAATAGTATAAAAAAATATATTAACCTTAAGGAAAACGGACTAATTAATTACTTTTTTAGAGTGCGGATTTTATAAGACCGTCTTACTTATAAGATTTACCTTATTTACGATATATATATTAAGCGAGTTACTAAGCGTTTTATTTTTATAAATTCGCTATATCTAACTACCCCTCTTTTTTAAAAAGAGTTTAAACTAAACGAGGGGTAAGTAATAAAAAACGAAATAAAGAGTTACTAAGAAAAGGTTAGAAATATACTTTATACAGCTATTATAATTAAACTAAAAATCGCTTTTATTTATTTATAATTATTACGTTTCTTAACTAACTTAAGCGTAACTTATATTAGATTAATTAATTAATATATCTAGTATCTCTATATAATAAAATATCTTATACTTTATTATAGTAGTATACTAAGTACGTAATTATTACTCTTAACTAGAGATATTAGCTTTATAAATAACGAGGTAATATAACGATTATCTTAGGGTTATATAATATTCTTTTTTAGCGACCCTATTTAATAAAAATTAGTATACTAAGTAACGGTTATAACGTTAATTATTAAAACTAAGCTTCTCTACCTTAAGGAAACCGCAAAGGAAATTATAACTCTAAAGCGCCTTTTTAAAGATATTACTTTTAACTTAAAAGAAGTATAGTTAGTTAACTACGATATTTAGTAAATAATTCGGCTAGTTATAAAAAAAGGGGAAAGAATAGTTACTTAATTTCGCTATATTAATATTTAAAATATATAGCTAAAATAAGAGTAAATTAAAAATAGCTTCGAAGTTACTTATATAATAATAAAAAATATATTAGTAAATAAGCTTATTAAAAACTTTTTATAAACTAAGTTTAAATATTTTTATATACTTCTTAACCTCTATAATATATAAAAAGTTATTATAAATAACTAAAGTAGTTAAAAATAATTAGTTTAGGCTATATTTAGAAAAACTAAATATTTAAAAGTAAATAATAAATAAAACCCGGAGTGCGGCCTAGAGGCTTAAAAATAAATAAAATAAATTCTTTTTTAATTTAAAGGCCTAAACCCTTAAAGTAACCTTACTCTATAGAGTATACGTATATAAAAATAAGACTAGGGCTTATACTTATTATTTAAAATCCCGGTTTAAAAAGAACGAGATTACTAAAACTATAATATTAATAATAAGGAAATTAGTTATATTTATTAAAAACTATACTTTATATACTTCGAAGTCCTCGAAGCTATAAATAGGGGGGGTAAAAAGTAGAGTGACTATTAGGTTAATAACCTAGGGTACGAGAGCGGGTAGTATAATAAGAAGTTAGTTATAAATAACTATAATAAATATAATTAATAATATAAGCGTACTTAGAAAAAGGGTCTAGGGGTACAGGGAGAGGAAGTCCTTAATATAAAAACTAATATAGTTCTTATATATTTTAGTATTATTATTTATTTAATAAATAATACCCCGGAGCTTAGTAATATCTTATTAAAACTATAGTTAAGAGTACGCTTTTTAAAAATAAAAAAAGATAATATATTTATAAAAAGAAAAGCGCTACTTATAATAGCTTTAATAAGAGCCTAGGCTATTAGTTATAAAATAATTAATATATTAATATACTACGTAGCTAAACGGCTATTAAAATAGTATATATACTAGCTATTATCTTTTATAAAATAATAATTACTATTCTTATAGTTAGTATACTAAAGGGCTATTTAAAAGTAGGGTATATACTAAATCTCCTATTTTTTAAGAGCTTTTTTTTAAGCTTTTTAGGGACTAAGTATATATTAAATAGGCTTAGAATAGTAAAAAGAACTATATTTATTATAAGGGGTACTTTAGTCTCTTAGCGTTCTTTTTTATTTTTTATTATCTTTTTAAAAAGAGCTAGCCTTATATTTTTTAAAATTTAAGATAATATTAAATACGAATTCCTAAGATAATAGTATATAATATACCTTTTTTAAAGAGCTCGATTTCTAAACTAAACTTATTTTTATTTTTAAGCTCCGAGGGAGAGATAAATAAAAGCTTATTAAAACTTTTACTATTATTATTTATTTTATTATTACTCTTATTAATATTACTAATAAGAGCCTTAAACTTAATAAAGTCCTCGGTATTTTAATTAATAACTTTAATATCCTCTTAGTTAAAGAGGAAGAGCTCGGTAGCTAGGCCTTAATAAGCGGGTTAGAGAGTACGGGGGGGGGTAATAACCTCGAGGGGCTTATTATTATTATTACTTATTTAAACTCTTAGTAAACTATATATTTTATATATAAAACGTAGTATAAAAATTATATAAAACTTATTATTATTTTTAAATATATTAAATATTTATATTTAAAATAAAACTAGTAAATAATTTAATAATATAAGTATACGCGTAGTAAATAGGGGTACTTATAGTAATTACGAACGGTTAAAAAGAAGAAGAAAAATAATAGCTAAGCGACGCTATAAGAATTTAAATATATACGAGGTAGCTAAGTAGCCTCGCTCGTAATAATTTATATATTAAAAATAGTAAAATATATACTATTCCGAGTTAAGATTTTATTTATTTTAAATAAAGGGATATATTTATAATAAATATAGTTTAAAAAACGCGTATCTTTTATATTTTTTTTATTTATATTTAACTAAATTAGGCCTTTATAAGGGTATTTAGAGATCCTATTTTAAGTATAATAGCTCCTTAGTAGTAGTAACTAGGGGGTATGTTACGTAATTTATATCTTATAAAGTGCCCGTTACGTGCTGAATTACGTGTTTATCTTAGATACCGTGTATATAGACCTTTTCCTTTTGTCTATTTCTACTTAGATAGTTAAGCTACTTTTACTATACTCCGTATGCCCATTGCTACGTGCCATAACTCGTGACATTTAGAATACCGGAAATGTATTTTAAAATGTGTTCTCGATCACAGCAAGACGGTATGTTCAATGTAGGGACATATATTAATTTCATACCGCAAAACCCTTCGATGGGACAATTAAATGACCCAGCTTTCTGACGTTTGCCTTTCTCAGATGTGATGTACTCAGATTGATATTATTCAAAGACCACGGAGATCAACCCAATCAATCATATCGATAGACCAAATCAAAGTCCTCATAAGTGGAAAACACTAACATTTCGAATTAATAATCTCCGTAACCCCCCCATGACTCTTGACACCTCCTGAACAAACATCACAATTCCGCCCCGGTTCCCCCCCCCCCCCCCCCCCCCCCCCCCCCCCCCCCCCCCCCCCCCCCCCCCCCCCCCCCCCACACCCCCCCCCCCCCCCCCTCCCCCCCCCGCCCCCCCCCCCCCCCCCCCCCCCGCCCCCGCAACCTCCAGTCCACCCAAAATGGCGATTCCAGCAGCTGATCTACACCCCTCCGCCAAAGGCAGATCTTTTCTCTTTTCCTCAGCGGCTGCACTTTACTCATGACCCGGAAGGGCGTCACGGATGGGCAGTACACAGTACCCAGGCCAATGCGGTGACCAGCTCCAGAGGGACATTGATGGCCGTACTCGCGCACATCACCCCTCCTCACTCGTGCTTCACGCCCCGCGGCGGGCTTGCCTGATACCCTCTTGCTCGCTCGAAGCTCATTCACTCTGCCGATACCACCAGGATGAGGGCTGGCACTCACTCCGAGATCCAGATATATCTGCGCCCACCGGTCTGGCGCTGATTGCGAGCGCACGTCGGCTGCACAGCACGAAGAGAAAAGGGCATGATTTCCCCCTGTGACTTCACCATGCCATCATCGAACCCTCCCTACTTTGACACCAAATTTGAAGACGTGTTCATATCATGAAGAAGGCGAATGAAAGAAAAACCGCGCTCAATGGTTGATAGTGATTGTGAACCGCATAATGCGAAGTTGAAGTCTATATTCGTCCACGGCCACCCGGGCGTCTTGCCCCATTGCACAGCATTTTGCGGGTGCAAAGGTTCCGCGATGCCTTGCAATTACATAGATATCAAGGTGGTCCACGACTCAGGCCGTGCTTCAGCCACTCACCACAGAGCGACAAGAAGATGTAACGAGAGGGCCGTACCCGCCTGCCGTGAGGTACTCCGGCAGCTAGGACGACTATGCACTCAAGCTGTGCGCCCCTGGCTGCTGATCAGCATTGTCAGGCAGCGGCATGGGGCAGCGCCTCCTGTGATCTGAAGCGTAGGCCCTCGAAGCTTTCCAATCGCATGAAAAGTCTAGGATATTGCAGTGCTTTCCTTGACTTCAAGTCCTGTTTAAAGGTAGTCCGCGATTTTCAGCCCAACCACCAGAGCCTAAACTGTGGATCTCTAAGCCTGTGTAAGTTAAAGCCCAACCGGTGGATCAGCGCACATACCCATTCAAATCAATCAAACAAATAAGTTAAACAAATAGTCAAATATAGGAATTTCAGTAAGTTAAACAATTAAATATCGTAAGGGCCTATATTTAACGTATTTAATTAAATATAAAATTGCTTAAAAAAAAGAAAATCCGGGGCCGGGCTAGTTTAAAATTAATATTCCCGACCACACCCCATAGAAGTTTATAATTAGGAATATAAATACTTACGGCGGGATTCGAACTTATAACTCTTTATTTATAACTATAAACTCCCCCCCGACGGAGCAATCCGCCGGGGCCGTACCGTATATTACGTATTAAGGAAAACTAGGTATATTGTGCTCTATACCTAATTACTAATTAAAATTAACTAACTCGACTATTATCTCCCTTTTATTAACAGCTCCTAACCTTCTGCTGCCTACTTATAGGGCGAGCTTTACCTACTTTAACGCGCATAAAACCTCTTAGTACTAGCCTACATAAGTAACTAGGTTTAATATAATCCCTTTTTTTATATAGGTATTATTATTACCTAGGGGGTCCTATAAAAACTATTTAAAGTACTAGCTTATTATTCTAACTATATATATTTCTAATCCGTTTATTAATAAATTCCGTATTATTAAAAAGTACTTTACTATTCCTCGGGCGTACTTACGTTAGCTACGATAGCTATAGCGTCGAGCTAGCCGAGGGCGCCCAGCCCGAGAGGGGTAGACTTATCGACGGGTATTTTTAGAGTTCTAGCCCACTAATTACTAACTATATACTAGGAGTAGAGTAGTAGTTTATATAATAATAAATTTATTTAATAGATTTATTTAGTAAATTTATTTAGTTTAAATAGAGAATAGTTTTAAGTAATATTAAAAATAATAAGGATAAAAAGAATCTTTATAAGCTTTAGTACGAAGAGTAGTAAATATTAGCCTATTTAGCCCTTTTTTTAAAAACCTCTATATTATTATTAAAGTTTAGAACCTCTATAGTTAAGGAAGGCCACTTCTAACTATTATAGCTAACTATTACGGCCGATTATTACGGCCGACCTTTATTATCGACCTTTGCTATCGACCTTTTTAGCTAGCGCTACCGCGTAAAAAATAACTTACCTATCCTAAATTAAATAGCGGCTTTTATATCGAAATTATTATATTATATTAAGCGCGTGCTTAGGATATATTACGCGTATTATATAGTTAAAAAGTATATTATATTATGTGATTTCCTTTAAAAGCGTGATCCCGTTAAGGTCGATCTTTTATGCTTATAAAGCTAGAAGAAAACTACTACATAACTATAAACTCGGTATTATACTACTTAACTAAATAAATTATTAGTAATTATTATAAAAAAAGGCCTAAGTAGTATAGAGTACTAGATTTAATATCTTATTATATTTAGGAATCTAAAGAACTTATAATACCCCCTTTTTTTAATATTAATAAAACTAACAAAGTTACGTACTACTACTTCTAACCCTTTTTAATCACTATAATTATTATTAGAATTAATTAAATTATATATTAACTAATTCGCTATCTTATAATTAATTAATTAGTAATAAGTTATACGATTTTTAGTACATAGCTATTACTTCGAATTACCGCGTAACTATAGACCCTAACTAACGCTAGTCTCGTATTATTAACTAACCTTAATAATTATAATAACCTCCTTACCCTTTTAAACATAATTTTAAAAAAAAGGACTTTCATTAATAACAATTTAATATTATAAAAGAGCGTAAAGCTAAAGAAGTTATAGATCCGCTTAGAGGGAGTTTTTATTTAAAAAATTTATAATAAAAATAGTCGAGGTAAAGTTTTTTAGTTATATTATTATTATAATAAAATAGGTATTATTACTTATTTTAAAATAGTAACTACGAGCTTAGTAATAACTTATTTAAAATTAAAATACTAAATAATAGATCTAAGTTCTAACGAGTTATTATATTTATTAAAATCTTTAAAATATAACTCTATATTAAAGAGATAAAAACTTACCTCTAGTACTATTACGAAGGGCTAGGTAATAAGAATTAAGGAATTAGTAATTAAGTATATTATTAATAATAATAGCCTATTTATAACCTTTTAAGATCTTTACCTCCGGGCCCTTCTTTATTAATTAGATTATAATATTACTAACGAACTTTTATTATTATATAAAAGTATAAAAAAGGAGCTAAGTAAGATCTTTACTAAAAAAAAAAGATATAATTAGGGTAGAGATCTGGAGGTTAATAATAAAAGTCTCGCCGTTAATGATCCGTAGTTATAAACTTTACAAGAGGGAAAGTTGAAAAGTTAGAAAATCTAAAAAGATAGTCTAGCGAGACAGTGTGAGTATCTACTGATACCGTGTATTAATACTATATAAATGATACTGAGAACCGCCCGAGCAGCTAGCAAAGGCAGAATATATAAATAAATAAATAATTAAAGTCTACTTATTATTCGATTTATAAACCTTACTAACGTAGAATACTATTATTACCGTTTTTACCTACTTTTCAAACTATACTAAGTAATAAATATAATATCTTATCACTTTATAATAATAGTATAGTACCTATAATAGGGCTAATATTACTTAGACTATAAAATTAGTAATAGATAACTACGAATTAAGTAACTAAGTCGGAGTAGTTATTTACGATAATACTTTAAATAACGACACTTACTTAAGTTATTTATATCTTATATTATCTTATACCTATACCTAAGAAAATACTTTTAATTAGAGAATTAGGTACTACGGTTATATTCTTAACCTTATTAATAGGGCCTTTTTATTTAGTAATAATAAAGAAGTATTTAAATAAAAATTAAATATATTAATTAATACTAAATAACTTTAAAAAGATCTTAACCTCTAGCGCACAAGGGACCCTATTAATAAGCTTCGGAACGTTATTAAATTTATTTACTTATTATTTTAATAATATAAGGCCTTTTTCGAAGTTAATAATAAGACTAATAAGAATAATATATTTACTCTTTTCGAAGAGTCGTTATAAGAGCTTATACTAACGCTCAATAATAATATAAAATAGAATTTAATATACCTTATAATATAGCGCTTTTTATAAAAAAGAAAGTAGATCTATACTTTTTTAGTAACTAATCGAGTTTATAAAAATCTAAAGTAACGGATCCTTATTGAGGACGTTTTTAATAATAATAACTAGTAATTACTAGCCGAGCTAAAAGTAATACTTAAGCTACTTTATCTCTAAATAATAAAATACTAGGGCTAGGGTAAAAGAGATAGTTATAGCCGTTTATAAGAAGTAATAGTAGGTCTAGAGTACTTTATTAACTATCTCGAGAAGTAAAAAAAGTTATATAATAAACTTTTTAAAAAAGAAATAGATTTTATAGCTTTTTAGATTATAGCGTTATAATCGTAGTTAATATAAGTAATACTACCTCGTTAGTAATTAGCGTATTATTAATTTATATCCTAACCTCTTTTTTAATTTCTAACTTTAAGTAGTATCTCTTGTTATATTTAATCTAAGTATATACTTAAGAAGCGGGCAGAGCTACTTTTTAATAATAATTTTAACTTATAAGGATACTTCTAATTATTAGTTATTAATACTTAGTAAGTCCTTAATAAGTATTATACTAAGTTAAATAACTCTCCGCTCTACGCTATAGTAATTTTTTTTTAACCTAAATAAAAATTAAAATAGTTAAAAAAGAAGTAAAATACGCCCGAGTAAAGTTACTAGCTATTTAATATAAAAAAAGGACTCTACGATTATTAATAAAAATAATATATAAACGAAATAATAAGTCCTTCTCCTCCTCGTTATCTAAGTCCTCCTCTTTTATTATAATAATTATAAGCTACTTTTACTACTCTTACGATTCTAAAGAGTATTATAAAAGACTTATAGTACTAATAATAGTTAATATTTTAAATAATAAAAGTAATAATTAACTACGTACCTAAGCTTAATTAATATTACTTATAAATTATCCCTTAGCCGGTCCTTAACCTAATCTAATAATAAATTAACTATTAGCTAACCTATTTAATATTAAATAAGTTTATACTTAATATTTTTATAATCTCTATAATAATAATAAACTACGAAAAGATATTTAGCTTTATAAAATTAACTTTAATTTTATAGTAATTATTAATAAAATCCTTTATACTAAAAGAGGTTTAATATGTTAAGAACTAGCTTTGCGGTAGTATTATAAAAATAAGAGGTTAATTTTTTAATTAAAAAAGCTAATCGAGGTAAAATTTATAAATTAGTACTATAAGAACTTTTGTAATAGCTTTATTTAATTCCCGATTAAGAAATTAGTTAAATTTATTAATTATTTATTAAATAATTAAATATAGCACGAGAAATGAGTTAAATAATTAAATACGAACCTTATATTTGATTTATTTATTTAGGTATAAGCGCTGCGGTAGATAAATGCGAGAAGGTAGAGCTTGCGCATTATAATATTAAATTAAATATTCAAATAACATGGCGTCTAACTTCAAGTCGATCTTCAGACTACGATCCTTTAAGGCCTCGAAGTAGCAGATGAAACTTGAGTATCTTTGTTGCAGATATCGAGCCAGATTATGGATGCTACGTCGAGGCCCGTATCAGGAACCCGTTGGTCAGGAAACCCCAATGCTGATCTAAAGATCCTAGCAAGGTGCATTTTCCGGGGTGAGAAACAAGATGGCCCAGCCCGCCCTGACTATAATGACTTCATAGTGGACATTGCAGTCTCGGAATTTGTGGAAACTCACTTGTCTGCAGTGTTGTTCCAAAAGGTGCCGGGGCAAACGGTCCTATGGCTGAAGAGTTCTGCAACCCGCCGCAAATGGGTTCGGAGAGACGGATGGTCTCGCGACGTCAGGATATACGTTGCCGCGGCTCAAGGAGGCAAGCGCCCGACTGGCTCGTCAACGTTGTGATTAAACGTCCGCACTATTGTCGTGTTGCCATCCAAACGGTCGACTCAGGAGATGGTTCAAGGCCGTTTATTTCGAGACGCTGGTGGCCAATGGCGATGGAGTGATGATATGACGTGCCACGTGCCACGTGCCCGATTGCAGCATTGTGCAGTCCGTCCTGCGGTCGCTATTCTGCCACAGGCGTGGGGGCAACAGGCATGACGTCAAAGGGGTGTTTCGCATCACTTTGGAGGTTTGGAGCGAGGCACATGAACGCATCTGTATTGTCTCTTCGTAATTTCAACGCGCGTTTACAACGTCCAACCTGCAGAGTTAGCAACAAGTAGGCTGTGCCAAGGGGTAGGCCTGTCCATTCGTCATGACGATCATCTCGGGACGGCGTTGGGCGCGCCGGGATGGTGAGCCCCATCTCGCTCTGATGATCGTGAATGCAGCATGTTCCACCAGCGACAGTCTCAAGGAGCAGGGCGGACCATGTAGCCGATTTGGGTTGTCTGAGTTTGACTTTGTAAGTCGCGTCAAGCGAGCTGAATAACAGGCGCGTCGTTGTTATCATCATCTCTCGAGCCTTGAATACTCGGTATTAGGTTTGCATTAGAAACCCCCGTGGCCGCAATGTTGATCCCTTAGAACGCTCACTCTTCTATGATGTTTGCGCGTAGCTGTTGACTAAGCCAAAGCTGATGAGAAGCCACGTCCGACGACGAGGATTCGCCGAGACTTGTTGCTATCGATTTCAAGTTGTTGGGCCCATTGAATCCAATGCTGGCTTACCCGTCGCGAGATGTATCGCAGTGTGAACTGACCTCTGTTTGCCATACTCCCGAGGTATGTTTGGCTGAGAAAGCACAGCAGTTCGACTGGGATGGGACGAGATGTGGCTGGTACTGCAGAAAAGGGCTAGAAATCTAATTCGGCCAAAGCCGCGCCAAACGTGGAGAGGTAAAATGTATGAATGACGACAGAATATGGCTCGTGCAGAGAAGTGGTCTAGACCAGTCCATTCGGCGCTCTGGCTTCAGGCCTTCTTATTCTCGCCGTTTGCGGGTTTGTGATGCCACAAGCGCAATGAAGATATCTTTGGCTAGAGCGTCGAGTTTAGGATTAGTGAGATAACCTAACAAGTCTGTCAGGCTAGCTGAGGAGAAGCACAAGCTTTCCAGTGTCAAGTACGAGAGCTGAACGAGGTGTTGATGATGCCATACTCCCATCTGCCCTGCCTATGGTTGACCAATGAGTGCCAACATCGTCAGGGAAGCAGTTGAGCCTCAGTCTGAACATAGCAGACAGCTTATCACGATTCGTTGATAGCGAGCCATGTTGTGATATCACTGCTCGCACATGAGGCAGGCAGGTACCGGTAGGTATCTTCATTAACCTCATAGCAATGGGGCGGTACACACCGAGCTCGCGACTGAGACTCCCGCGTCGCGTGGATGACGGACGGGAGGCCGGGTGGTGTATCCGTATCTGACTAGCCGATTTCCCGCATATCAATGAGAAATGGGTTGCCATAATCCCTAGGTACCTAGTTAGAGGAGGTAGGCTCACTGACTGCGTAAGGAAAAGCGTCGTCAGTGAAATGACAGTGGCGTGTGTGGCTTGCGCATCGTCGCCCATCATCATCTCGGAGGCATATGGTTAGTCGCGGGGTGACTCGGTGTGTGGATCCAGCGTGATATATGATTGGCTCAATCGGTAAACAGAACGGGCAATGCAAGCGGTACGGTGCGACAGTGACCCAGTGATGCGGGAAGATGCGAAGCGGAGACGAGACCAAGTAGCCTCAAATGGAGAATTGGCTGGAATCTAAGACAGGCTGGCGGTGTATCAGCGAGCAAATTCGACTACATGAATGGTGGAGGAGAAAGAGAGAGAAAAGTAGCGGCGGACCCCTGCAAAAGACATTGATGGTTGACGATGGTGACGATAATTTGGGAGTGAGCTTTTGGTGTTGCAGGTCAGACTGAGCGAGTGAGTAAGTAAGGTATTCTCCATGCTGAACGCTGGAGGGAGTACCCCCGGAGAGGAATGAATCATTGGCCGTGACTGGCCATGCCTTAATCTGGCCGGTGGCCTCAGGCAAAATGGCCGAATCCATATTTACCCCCCCAATGATGCATCAGGGCGTCTGGTTCCAGAGATGCTATCCCTGCCAGAAGCGGGTATGACGATGAGGCAGACGTCATAATGGGGGCTCCACGCCATCCAAGCGAGTGGAACAGGCTCCGATCCTGGATGGGCACCATGGGACGGGTTGGATCACAGCCATGGGTTCAAGGTTGACCACGCCAACCGGGCCCTGCTTCTGGAGTCCTGGCACCTGGTTCTTCTGCGCCTGGGACTGGCAAGCCTGGCGTGTCGTGCGTGTCTGGCTGCAACCGGGTGCCCAAATCATGGAATTGGGAAACGTGGCGGCGGGAGGGCAGACGGGAAAATGTGAGTTTTGCATCTTGGATTCGCGCCCTCGTCTGACCCCAGCCCTTGTTCGGCCGGGGGCCATGGTGTATGATTGACCCAGATAGAGATGGGGGCAGCAGTGAGCTGTCGGATGTTTGTACTGCGTAGATGGTATTGCCAACTTCGAGAGTTCCCGAATGATGGATACCGGCTGATTGCCGTGATTGTGTCCGTATGTGTCTCTGAGTGACTGTCAATTCTGCCAGTAAATACACAGTGCCATGTCATGCATCATCCCAACTTAACGTCGCAAGTGGCCGACTCTAGCGTGTCCAGCGCCCCTGAACTCTGGTTCCTTGGCGCCGACGTAGCGTCGTTCGTGGTCGAGACACAGTTGGAGTCTGTTTGTCGAACTGTGTGTCTCTGTGTGCCGATTCTTGTCTTCAGTGCTGTGTCATCACTCGCCTGAACCTCGCCATCATAGAGAACATGGCTCAGCGTAGCAAATGTGCAGATTGTCCTGTATATAGTGAATCCCGCGGACAATCGACGAAAGAATCGGAGGGAGGCTTCTTGATGCCCCTTGCTGTGCACTTGCCATTCCCCTGTCCCATCTGAATCGCAATCTTGGATCTGGCGCTCCGTACATGGCGAATGGGTCCGGGGTTGGGATGGTGAGAGGGACGTTTTGAAACGAGTCGAT
Source organism: Colletotrichum cuscutae (assembly GCA_030869315.1). Classification (NCBI taxonomy): domain Eukaryota; kingdom Fungi; phylum Ascomycota; class Sordariomycetes; order Glomerellales; family Glomerellaceae; genus Colletotrichum; species Colletotrichum cuscutae. The sequence continues at coordinate 54,884 of MPDP01000061.1, read as the reverse complement.
TGGTTTGACTGCAAACATCACGAGAGTTGAGCTGAGAAGCTTAGATAAGATGTCTCCTCCTCCCAGTCGACGGGAGGCAGGAAGCAAGGAAGATGATGGATGGAACACCTCTGGAATGATTAGAAATCCCCAGGTACCTCCAGTGTACATGAGGTATCTGCGAAATCGACGCCGGCAGCGCGGAGAGCGAGTTGAGGAAAGTGTCTTTCATGATGCTGGCCGGAAAGGGAGAGAAGCCAAAGTAGCTCCTTCCCCCGTATGAGGCCTTCGTGGAGCATGGCAGGAATTCAGGACGTATCGAGGCGCCTGCCCCAAGCCATGCACGGTTACCTCAAGGCGCGTACGGAGTATACCTTACGGTCTCAGGTACCTCCAGGTAAGGTACATCTACACTGGCCAAGTACCAGGAAGCACCCCGCCTTGGCTCCTGCTGCTTTTTTTTTTCTTCTTTTCTTTGACGAGCAAAACACCACACAAAACAATCTCGCTGAGGGGAGAATATCTGGGAAGGAGGCAAATGACTACCTTGCTTAGATACTTGTTTCATTGCGCTTTCCCAACCATATATCCATCACATCTGTCTATCTGTGTAATCTGTGCATTTAATCATCGTCCAGACCAAAGGTAAACTGACTGCAACGGGGAGACACATGATGAGGGAAGCACGAGAAGAGGAAAAAAGAAGCCCCTCCACGGGTGCCGTTGATGGCTGAGGCTCTTACCTTTTCTTTCCCTCAACCTCTCACCTGACAAACCTCGGGTCGCCCTTCCTCTTGCACCTCCCGTCGCTACACTGATTCACGCTCGGCTGGTTCACCGAGGGTTCCAAAATGAAAGTAAGGCCCATCGACCTTTTACATCATCATCATCATCATCACCTTGCGCATCTATAGCTCCGACCGCAGCCTGTCTTTGCACACTGTCCAACTTGCGCGACCTTTCACACGCCCTCACTCCCGGCCTCTCACACACCTCGCTGGGCGAACAGCTACCTCATCTGACACTTGTCCACCAAACCTCTGTCATCATCATCGCTCAAATCCAGTCAACCGGGCCAGTCTACTGTCCAGTACGGTAGTCAGCCCGTCTCTGCGTGCCACTTCCGAAGACCAGGACGGAGCAACGCACACTCCCCCCTCTGCACTCTAGTGTCCTCGCCCACCCCAGAAATTCCAAGTCTTTGACTTCTCCCAACTTGTCGCACGGTACGTGCCGCAAAGTACCTCTACCCTGTTCGCACACCAAACTACCTTACGAAGGAGGTCCCTTGCCTACCTACAGCGACTACTGGCAGAACACGCCGTCATCGTCTACCATTCTTCTTCGCCTGGCCCTGTCAACCTGAACCCAACCAACACCCCTCCCCGGCTCCAAATCCATACCTATGTCCCTCTTTCTACCTTGCTTTGGTGCGGCCCCTAGCGCCGTCTGCCCTTTTTCGCCCTTCCCTTTCGCTTGGTCCCCCGGCCTCTTCTAACCAAGACAAACGTGCTGCTGCTGCTGCCCGTCTTCCCGCCCGATCTCCAGCTGCCTGCTCCTCCAACTTCCGTCATCCGAGTCCACGTTGCCCCTCCGCCAACATCACCAACGCTCGCCGCAGTCCACAAATTCCTCTTCCTCGCAACAATTTCTCCCTTTCAGCCGCTGATTCCCCCTTCCCCCATTCACAAAGAAACAACCTTGCACCCGCTTCTGTCGACTCCGACATTTCCTCACTTCTCTCTTCTCGTGATACAACAATCCATTCCAACTTTGCCCAGGATTCAAAGTACCGCATCGCCCACCGAGCATATTCCCACGACTCGTGCTTTGCCGTCTCCGCATTACCAATCACACTCAAACATCGAACGTCCCCTCAACACGGGGCAGGTCGACCAATACAGCCGCCGATTACTGCGACGTGTGCTGCGTAAACCTAACTTTGCGAATAACCTCACATAACGTCGTCCTCCGTAGCGGCCCAATCTAGCATCATGTCGACGATACAGCAGCTTAAGAACTTTATCCGACACGGTATGATGTCCCCTCTCTTCCCTTGCCTCGTCGGCGCACCGGGTCCTTTCACGATTCGAGCTGTTTGCTCATGACGTCCCCCGATTCTCCTTGGCGACTTGAGCACTCTCGTTGGCTACCGATTTGCTGACGCTATATATGTGTAGGAAAGCAAGCTCGAGCGAACAACGATGAGCCGGCAGCCAAGCAGTCCCCGCCGCCTAAGGCGCATGTAGGCGTATCAGAGCCTGCGTATGCCGCCGCACCACCTGCTCAGGCGATTCCCGAGGCGTACTCAGTTGCTGGCGATGGCCAGAACCGTGTCGCTCAGGCAAACCACGCAGCCGCCCACGCCGCCGAGCCGAACCAGTACAAGACGTCCAAGGCCGGCAAGAACATCGACAACACACACTTGGCCAAGCTTGTGGCCGAGGAGAACGAGAGCAGGAGTAAATTCCCGAGATATCCCGGCTTGGAGAGATGGGAATTGGTCGAAAAGATGGGCGACGGTGCCTTCAGCAACGTCTACCGCGCGCGCGATACTACTGGCGAGCACCCCGGCGAGTGTGCCATCAAGGTCGTTCGCAAGTATGAAATGAACAGTATGCAGGTGAGTTATTGCTTGGGTGGTTACGGCTGCGACCATGATTTTCTCGCTTTTTGTTCGCTGCGTTGTTGTTTTTGATTTGAGCCTTTTGGAGCATTCCCATACCAACCGAGGGTCGTGATTAGGGAAACAAGCATTTACATCCGGACTTCAAGAAGGTCCCCAAGGCTGCAGAGGTGCGAAAACTTTCTATATTTCATTTGTCTACTATTCGGGCCATTCTCACTTTTCGACACTTTCATGTTGTTCTACAGTCACTGTTATTTCGAGGATGGCCTTCCATTTGCTTGACGGACACGTTTGCTGACCTCAGCGTAGAGAGCAAACATCTTGAAAGAGGTCCAGATCATGCGACAGCTTGATCACCCGAACATCATCAAGTTGATTGATTTTTCCGAATCCCGGCAATATTACTACATCATTTTGGAGTTGGCGCCTGGTGGCGAGCTTTTCCACCAGATTGTTCGCCTCACGTACTTCAGCGAGGAACTTTCGAGGCACGTCATTGTGCAGGTTGCGCAGGCTTTGGAGTACTTGCACGAGGAGAGGGGCGTAGTTCATCGGTAAGTACGACACAGTTTGCTTGTCACCAGCCCACACCGATGAGATCGAGGCAGTGAGTGGTGGGAGCGCCGACTATGCATCTTTCCGTGACGTCATTCGGTCGTTCAGTTGACTAACGTGCAATGTCCCAGTGATATCAAGCCTGAAAACATCCTCTTCAGCCCGATCCCGGTCATTCCGTCCAAGAACCCCAAGCCGAAGCAGCCTGGCGATGAAGACAAGGTTGATGAGGGCGACTTCATCCCAGGCGTTGGTGCGGGTGGCATTGGCCAAATCAAGATCGCCGATTTTGGCCTGTCCAAGATCGTGTGGGATAACCAAACCATGACGCCCTGCGGCACTGTCGGATACACAGCTCCCGAAATTGTCAAGGATGAGCGCTACTCGAAGTCGGTCGACATGTGGGCATTGGGTTGTGTCCTCTACACGCTGCTTTGCGGTTTTCCTCCTTTCTACGACGAAAGCATCGAGGTGTTGACGGAGAAGGTTGCCAAGGGCCAGTACACTTTCTTGTCCCCTTGGTGGGATGATATTTCCAAATCTGCCCAAGACCTCATTTCCCACCTTCTCACCGTGGATCCTGAGAAGAGATACACCATCACTGAATTCCTCGCCCACCCTTGGATCAAGGGCTCTGGCCCAACACCTCGTGACGAGAAGAAGACGCAGCCCGATATGCTGCGCGCGTTCGATGCCAACAGAATCAACGATGGCGACCGTCGCTACGACTTCCGTTCCCCCGGTGCGGTCAACTTGCGTGAAGTGTTTGACGTCGGATACGCTGTTCACAGGCAAGAGGAAGAGGCCAAGCGCCGGAAGCAAGTTGGCACCAAGGGCGGTATTCCCGCTCGCTTCCTCAACAACCTTAACGAGGAATCAGAGGATGAAGATGCGGAAATGGCCGAGAACAAGGAGGCTGAATACGTCCACAAGCCATCGCAGGCGACACAAGCACTCGAGCAGAGCATGCGTAATGCCCAGATCAAGGATCAGCAAGAGCATCGCGGACGCGAGCGTGAGCGTCAAGCGCCTGCAGCGAACGAGAAGGGTTACGGCCAACACTCGGCAACTGTCACGGCTGCAGCTCGCCAACAGGTTAGAGACCGCAACAGACAGAAGGGTGCCTTTGAGCTCAGCCTTGACGGCGCCACATTGTTGGGAAGACGAAACAAGCAACCTCTCGCGGCAAGAGCTGGCGGCGCATAGGAGCCCCGTACTCCAAGCTGCACTCCTCCCGGGAGTGAGGTCGAACTTGCGCGAAGCCCCAGTGCTACGAAGCAGACCTAGAAGGTGGCACTATGAACGGACCGTTGTGAAATTTCAGGCGTAAGGGTTACAGGGATGGCATATCTTGGTCGAGTGGCCGAGGACACTAGCGCAAATCATGATACGAACGTCGTGGATATCCAGGTTGTGTCTGTCAAAGTAGGGTTTTGTTTGTGGTTTGTGTTTTCCGGGGAGGATTAGTTACGACACGTATCTCTATTATGCGGCATTATACATACATAGGCTCGGAGTTCATTGGCAATTGGGACCATAGTTTCTCATTGCGTAAACAATGAATGAGATTTGCAATTCAATTTTCATTTCAACTCTTTCAAAGATATCTCGTCCGCTCGAGTGATGGTTTGGTAATGTGCTGTCTATGCGTCCAGGGAATTCGCGGCAACCACATGGTCGAGCTATCAGACAATTTGGGTTCGTTGGATGCTTTTCACAACCTTTCGTGGCATCAACAATACCATCTTCGTCCTTGTTCTCGTATATTGCCCCCCCATGGCCTACAACACAACCGACCCGAAGGTTGATGGCTTGGGCCCACTCGAACGGGCACACTATGTCTCCGATAATCATCAATTCCAAGTACTCAGTGTTCCCCAAAGGCCATCAGCGCAAGGTCAAACCATGGTGACCTATACCGGGACAGCAGCGTGGTCTCCCTCCGGGAAGGGGTGGACTCATGTCTAGCAGAACAGGTACGGGCGTGCGGGGCGGGCGGGGCGGCTGCTTTGTTCCTCGGGTTAGGTTGCTTCAGTATACCTGACAGATGCAGCTGTGGTCATGATAGGGAGGTACGTGACTGCACGGGCAAAAGTAAGTAGTACTTTCCCGTCGTGGCAGGTGGCATTCGGGGAATCATTGGGGCGTTTTTCTGTATTCCTGGCGAAGAGGGCCGTTGCGGTCTGTGATGTTCTTTTCGATGCTTAAATCGTATGCTCGCTTAACTTCTTTTTCTATTACGTGATCCGCATCTTACGAAGTGCCCGTTACGTGCTAAATCACGTATCTATCTTAAATATCGTATATATAAACCTTTTCCTTTTATCTATTTCTATTTAAATAATTAAACTATTTTTATTATACTCCGTATACTTATTATTATATACTATAACTCGTAATAATTATAAGCTTAGTTCTTAATTAAGACCTTATATTATAATAATATATTTATTAATACGATTCTTATAATCTTTTTAAAATAACTAATATACTCGTACTTACTTTAGCCTAAGCTAAGTTAACTAGCTACGATAGTTAGATTAAATAGTTTAACGCTTTTTATATTATAAATAAGAGCATAGGGGTTTAGAAGTATATTAACCTAAACGCTCTAAATTTTAACGCACTCCTCGACCCTTTTATAACGCTTATTTTACTCTCTAAATTCGGATAATTAGTCTTAACTTATAATAAAAAAAAGCTATAAGCTTACTAAGTACGTTATAAAGCGTTCGAGTATAATTAAAAAAATTAAAAAATCCTTTATTAAGAGCTTTTAAACTTAAATCTTAGTATAACCCCTTCGACCTCTTTAAATATAAGTAATTTATAAAACTAAGCTAGGTTTCTTTTTATAAAACTAACTTTATTACTTACTTTACGTAACTAAATCTATTCTTATATTATACTTATAAAAAGGATTTATATACTCGAAAATATTTAAAAATAATAAGAGCTCGATACTAAATATAAATAACTTAAAGCTTAGGAACGTAATATAATTAATATATATATTAAACTCCTCGCCTAGTAGTTAGTAAAATTAGTTAATACTACTCTTTATAAATACGTATTTTAAAAAGCTACTAAGGGTAGCTCTAAGTTTAGTATATAATAACTTATTAAATAACTAAAATAAAAACTTTAGCCCTCTAAGATAGTAATTAGGAATATAGTTTAAAAAAACTATTATTAAACCCTTAATAAAATAAAAACTAGAGTTAACTTATAATACTAATATAAGAAGTAGTAATCTACTTATTTCTAAACTAAATTATATAATATTCCGAAAATTAATAAAGAGATTACCGTACTTAACTTCTTAGTTATAGTTAAGTCTAAACTTAACTTTATATAAGGCTAACGTATATATAAGACTTTTAGTAAATTAATAGCTTTTAGAACGAATACTAGGACCCTTAAAGAGATTACGTATATATTTAGCTTAGTTACTTAGGACGTATATATTAAGTAGCCTTTAGGATAAAGAGGGGCTTACTCTACTTTTATAGGACGCTCTAATATAACTAACGACATAAATAATAAAAATAATATTATATACCCTTATAATTGCGCATACTTATAAAAGCTAATAGCTTATTAAAAATTAAAATAAGTACTTATAAGCCGAAACGCTAGTAAGTTACTAATATAAATACTAAAGGGCTAAGTAAAAGAGGTCCTCGCTATTATTAAATTAAATAAGTAAAAATTACTCTATAATAAGCTTAAGAAAGTTAAATAGCTAAAGAATAATAGAACCCCTAAAAAACCCGGTTTTTTAAAAGGATCTTCTAACTAACTTAAAACGAGCTTATTAATAAATATTAATAAAGGCTACGTAGCCGCTATACTTATAAAAGGTTAGGATTTAAAAATAAACGTAATTTTTAATACTCCTATAAGTAGCGCTTATTCTCTATTTTAAAGTACGGTAATAAATAGCTATAAAATAATATATCTAGTTAATAATAAGAGCCTCCTTAAACCCGAGAGTTATATACTCTTTAGTAATAACGACTATATTAAATTAAGAATTATTATATTACTTATTACTATACGTAGTACTCATATTATAAAGGGCGTTTTAAATAGCCCTAAGGGGAAGAGAACTTATAACTTAAAGCTTTAAAACGTGACCTATATTAAGGGATTTTATATTAATATAGTTTTAAAAACTTTACTAAATAAAAGCATACTCTAGTACTATAGTCTAAATTATACTTTATAATAAGGAACGCTTTAGAAAAATACTATTAAAAAGTAACTTATCTAAAAGAATAACCTAGTTTTCTTCGAATATAAGCCCTTCTAATCCTACCTTTCTTTTATAATCCTTAAGTATATTCTATAGAGCTTAAGTAGTATAATATTACTAATTAGCTAAGGAAAACTCCGTCGCTCGTATTAACGTACCTATAAGAAGTTTAATAATACGTTTATATAGTACTTTAAAATAAGTTATTTTAGACCTAATACTCTTTATTAATTACTATATAAGACTTATAATATACGTATTAAACCTCTATTATAAGTTAAGTATAAAGTATATATATTATCCGAGGCTAAGTTAGTAATCTTAAGAGGACTACTTTAAAAAAGAGCCTTACGGCTATAGTACTATATATACTAAGATCTATTTTATTTTAAGTTATTTTTTAATAAATAATAGTATATACTTATAACTTTTAATAAATATACTAAGTAGCTTAGTCTATCGAGACAGTGGGAGTATCCATTGATACTGTGTATTAATACCGTGTAAATGATACTGAGAACCGCCCGAGCAGCCAGCAAAGGCAGAATAAAAAAACAAATATACTAAGTAGCTTAGGAAGTTCTTTTTAAAAATTAAAATAGAAGAAGAAGTACTTTTCGTACTATAGAGCCTCGAGGTAGCGATCCGCTATTAAAAAAGGACTCTAATTTACTTTTTTAAAAATAATAATAAAACCGCCCTCCTAATTACTAATATTAAATACGTATATAAAATATAGTATAGCGAGCTAAGAATGAAAATAGAGCTTCTACTTCTATATATAAAGGAACCTATAGGTAATATAAAAAAAGTAGGTTAATTAGTAATTACTAAAGCTTATAAAATACTCCTTATTATAAACTTCCCTATAAATTTATAAAATAAAATAGTATTAATTATAATCTTTATTTATAATATTACCTTACGGGAGGCTAATAATAAAGATTTACTTATTATAATAAAAATTAACTAATAAAAATAGTATTAACGTTAGTAATAAATAGGTTACTAAGTACGTAATTCTAAACTAATAACTCCGTATTTTAGTAATCTCTATATATATAGTTATTATATATACCCTTTTTATAAGAATTATAAGAGGGGTATATATTAAAAAGAGTTTAAAATACTTCTTTATAAGTATATAAGATACTTAGTTAGATACGTATTAAAAACGTATAACTTATATAAGATCTAAGTACCCGTACTTAAGTAAGTATTTATTATAAAAAATATTAAGTTTAATAAAAAAGTTTCTTATAATCCCGTATATAAAGAGTAAGTTATTATAAGTAACTAAGTAAATTTAATAATCTAAGAACTATAAAAACTCTTTAACGTTAATAATAAATTAATTCGAGCACTTAGAGAAATAGATTTAGACTTCGGAAATACTAATACTTAAGATAACTTTATAATTAAAGATAGTATTATTATTAGATTTTTAACTATTTAGGACGCTAAGTAACTAATAAGCGTATTATAAAGTATAGTTAATAAAACTAAAAAAACTACTATAATCTTATTATCGTTATTAACTCCTAAAATAACCCCCTTATATAAGCTCGGGAGTAGGAGTAAAAAAGGGGGTATAATAACCGGGTTATTAATAGCTTTACGTAATTTACGTTCCTCCCCGCGAGTACTTATATATACTACAGAGGTTCTTAAATTTTTAATTCCTAATAGCTCTTAGTAAAACGCTAGAGTATATAGTAAATAAAGTACTAATTATAAAAAAGTAATTCTTAATACTAAAGTTAACGTTAATAAAGAAGCTTTATAATAAACCTCTAATATTATATAAGTATAGAGCTTATAAGAACTACCTTATTAAGTACTAAGTAAAGCTTTACTAAGTCCTAAATATTTAAACCGGACCTATAGACCTTTATAACGCTTCGATAATAGTATCTTTGTAACGCTCTTATATTTAAATAAAAAAACAGTAATTATTATAACTATTACTAAGACTATTTTTTTTTATTTTTATACTTAATTAGTAAAAAGCTATAAAAAAAAGTAATATAGGATATATAATACTCTATTAAGTAGTAAAGAGAGTAGTTTATAGGACCTACTTAGTGCGCTCTAGAGGAGTTTAAAAACCCCGACTTACTAAAATTAATTTTTAAAACTTACTAAAGAAGTTTAGTAATATTAAATATCTCTTATAATAACTATAAAAGGTACTTATGGATATTATAAATATAAAAATAAAAAAGCTATAAAATATTAGTATATAAAAAGAAGTCGACCGTAATCCTAAATAAAAGAGCCTATTTTTATTAAAATAAGTATATATTTATAAATATAACGCTAATAACGAGGTTAGTAAGGTAAAAATACGTATATATATAAGGGGGGATATATAATTACTTAACCCCTTATAAAATACGTACGTTTTAATACTCGTTATAAAGGCCTTTAGGCTTATAATAATAATAGCTACCTAATTCGACCTTAAGGCTAACTAATATAATACTATTAACGCATTCCTTAACGTACTTATTAAGAGCGAGAAACTAATAATTATTAAACTCTTAGAGAGATATAAAGTTATTAATAAAATAAATAAACTTTAACGTACTTTATATAGCCTCTAAAACTTATTAATATTATAGTTCTAAACCTTTACCTCTATATTTCGTAATATAAATATAATATATAGTTACGAGGAGATTTATATTTACTAAACTATAAATAAGAAAATAATATTAGTATTTTATATTAATAACTTTATTATTCTTTATTATTAAGACGACTAAAAAGCGGCTTAGAAGATCGTTAATAATATAAAAAAATATATTAACCTTAAAAAGAACGGACCGATTAATTACTTTTTTAGAGTATAGATTCTATAAGACCGTCTTATTTATAAGATTTACTTTATTTATAACGTATATATCGAGCGAGTTACTAAGCGCTTTAACTTTATAAATTTACTATATCTAGCTACCCTTCTTTTTTAAAAAGAGTTTAGATTAAACGAGGGGTAAGTAATAAAAGAGGAAATAAAGAGCTACTAAAAGAAAGTTAAAAATATACTTTATATAGCTATTATAATTAAACTAGACGTTACTTTTACTTATTTATAATTATTATGTTTCTTAACTAACCTAAGTATAACCTATATTAAAGTAATTAATTAATATATTAAGTATTTTTATATAATAAAATATCTTACGCTTTATTATAATAACGTACTAAGTATATAACTATTACTCTTAGCTAGAGATACTAGCTTTATAAATAATAAAGTAATATAACGATTATTTTAAAGTTATATAATATTCCTTTTTAATAGCCCTATTTAATAGAAATTAGTATACTAAGCGATAGTTATAACGTTAACTACTAAAACTAAGCTTCTTTATTTTAAGAAAATAGTAAAAGAGACTATAGCTCTAAAACGCCTTTTTAAAAATATTACCCTCGACTTAAGAGAAGTATAGTTAGTTAACTACGATAATTAGTAAATAATTTAGCTCGTTATAAGAAAAAAGAAAAAAATAGCTACTTAACTTTACTATATTAATATTTAAAATATATAGCTAAGATAAGAGTATACTAAAAATAGCTTCTAAGTTACTTATATAATAATAAAAGATATATTAATAAATAAGCTTATTAAAGACTTTTTATAAGCTAAGTTCGAACGTTTTTATACACTTCTTAACCTCTATAATACGTAAAAAATTATTATAAATAGCTAAAGTAGTTAGAAATAATTAATTTAGGCTACGCTTAAAAAAACTTAATATTTAAAAGTAAATAATAAGCAGAACCCGGAGTACGGCCTAGAGGCTTAAAAATAAATAAAATAGAACTTTTCTTAGCTTAAAGGCCTAAACTCTTAAAATAACTTTACTTTATAAAGTATACGTATATAAAAATAATACTAATACTTATACTTACTATTTAAAATCTTAGTTTAAAAAGAACGAGACCGTTAGAACTATAGTATTAATAATAAAAAAATTAGTTATACTTATTAAAAACCGAGCCTTATATACCTTAAAGTTTTTAAAACTACGAGTAAGAAGGGCGAAAAGTAAAGCGACTATTAAGTTAATAACCTAGGGTATAAGAGCGAATAGTATAATAAGAGGTTAGTTATAAATAATTATAATAAATATAATTAATAATATAGGCGTATTTAGGGGAGGGGTCCGGGGGTATAGAGGAAAAGAGTTTTTAGTATAAAAGCTAATATAGTTCTTATATATCTTAGTATTATTATTTATTTAATAAATAATACTATAGAACTTAGTAATATTTTATTAAAACTATAGTTAAAAATACGCTTTTTAAAAATAAGAAAGGATAATATACTTATAAAAAAAGAAGCGTTATTTATAATAACTTTAATAAGGGCCTAGGTTATTAATTATAAAACGATTAATATATTAATATACTACGTAACTAAACGGCTATTAAAATAGCGCGTATATTAGCTACTACTTTTTATAAAATAATAATTACTATTTTTATAGTTAATATACTAGAGGGCTATTTAAAAATAGAGTATATACTAAATTTCTTATTCCTCAGGAGCCTCTCTTTTAAACTTCTTAAGGACTAAATATATATTAAATAAGCCTAGAATAATAAAAAGAACTATACTTATTACGGGGGGTATTTTAACTTTTTAATATTTTTTTTTTACTTCTTATTACTTTTTTAAAAAAAGCTAGCCTTATATTTTTTAAAATTTAAAATAATATTAAATACGAACTCTTAGGATAATAATATACGATATACTTTTTTTAAAAAGCTCGATTTTTAAACTAAACTTATTTTTATTTTTAAGTTTTAAAAAAGAGATAAATAAAAGCTTATTAAAGCCTTTATTATTATTATTTATTTTATTATTACCCTTATTAATACCGCTAATAAGAGCTTTAAACTTAATAAATTCCTTAGTATTTTAATTAATAACTTTAATATTTTCTTAGCTAAGGAGAGAGAGCTTAATAACCGGGCCTTAATAAGCAGGTTAGAGAGCGTAAGGGGGAATAATAACTTCGAGGGGCTCGTTATAATTATTACTTATTTAAACTCTTAATTAACCGTATATTTTATATATAAAACGTATTATAAAAATTATATAAAACTTATTATTATTTTTAAATATATTAAATATTTATATTTAAAATAAAATTAATAAATAATTTAATAATATAGGCGTGCGTGCGTAATAAACGGGAGTACTTATAATAACTATAAGAAGTTAAAAAAAAAATAATAACTAAATAACGCTATGAGGATTTAAATATATACGCAGTAGCTAAGTAGCCTCGCCCTTAGTAATTTATATACTAAAAGTAGTAGGATACGCGATATTCCGAGTTAGGATTCTATTTATTTTAAATAAAGGGATATATTTATAATAAACGCGGTTTAAAAAACGCATATTTCTTACGTTTATTTTTTTTATTTATATTTAACTAAATCGGGCCTTTATAAGGGCATTTAGAGATCCTATTTTAGGTATAATAGCTCCTTAATAATAGTAATTAGGGGGTATATTACGTAATCCGTATTTTATAAAGTACTTATTACGTATTAAATTATATATCTATTTTAGATATCGTATATATAAACCTTTTCTTTTTATCTATTTTTACTTAGATAGTTAAGCTACTTTTACTATACTCCGTATACCCATTGCTACGTGCCATAACTCGTGATATTTTCTTAGACCACTAGGGACTGGCTCCCGAGTTTCCAACTTCATCTCGTCCTCATCATGCTGACTGCGACAGCTTCTTCTTCTTCTTCTTCTTCTTCTTGTCGATGGAGTCTTTGCTTGGCGGTGAGCCATTCCTCGTGATTGTCCGACCCGGTTGTCGAATACTCTCTCCCTGGTATGATGGTGCTGTAAGGTTCCCCAAGTCGTCAAGGACTCAGACCTAGAGGATGTTCTGATGAGGGGCCAAGGAGGATGTCGGAGCGAAAAATGAGCGAAGTATACCGTGTCGGAATTTTCTTCTAGTATGCGTATAAGCTGATCCTGTCGCAGTTGTATCCCCTATTGTAATTGTCGTCGTCATCGTCGTCGTCGGGGGTGCTGTGTTGTTCCCCACGATGTCTGTTGTCCGCAATTGTGATTTGGATCGGTCTCGCTCAGGGCAGCTTCGCAACTTCAACACCAGGTCGTCAAGTTCTAGAACGCGTCACCGCATCGGATCAGTAATCTCAAGCACCAGGCCCAAAGCAGATCTTGCAGTGTGCCCTTCTTCTAGCTCCAGAGACAAAAAAGGTGATGGCCGATGGCTAGGACGGCACAGGCGCCTTCGACTATACTCCATCGACCCATGTCACGAGTTATGGCACATAGCAATGGGCATACGGAGTGTGGTAAAAGTGGCTTAACTATTAAAATAAAAATAGATAAAAAGAAAAGGTTTATATATACGATATTTAAAATAAATACGTAATTTAGTACGTAATAAGTACTTAGTAAGATATAGATTACGTAATATACCCCCTAATTATTATTACTAAGGAGCTATTATACTTAAAATAAAATTTTTAAATACCCTTATAAAAGCCCGATTTAGTTAAATATAAATAAAAAAAATAAGTATAAGGGATATACTTTTTTAAACCGCGTTTATTATAAATATATCCCTTTTTTTAAAATAAATAGAATTTTAACTTAAAATAGCGTATATTTTACTATTTTTAATATATAAATTATTAAAATTAAGGCTACTTAGCTACTTCGTATATATCTAAATTCTTATAACGTTACTTAGTTATTACCTATTCTTTAATTTTTTATAATTATTATAAATACCTCTATTTATTACGTATATATCTATATTACTAAACTATTTATTAATTTTATTTTAAATATAAATATTTAATATATCCGGAAGTTATAATAAGTTTTATATAATTTTTATAATACTTTTTATATATAGATTATATAGTTTATTAAGAGTTTAAATAAGTAATAATACTAACGAGCTCTTTAAAGTTATTACCCCCTCCCGCGCTCTCTAACTTATTTATTAAAACTTAGTTACTAAGCTCTCTTTTCCTAATTAAGAGGATATCGAAATTACTAATTAAAATATTAAATATTTTATTAAGTTCGAGGCTCTCGTTAATAATATTAATAAGGGTAATAATAAAATAAATAATAATAATAAAAGCTTTAATAAGCTTTTACTTATCCCCCCCTTAGAGCTTAAAAATAAAAATAAATTTAGTTCGAATATTAAGCTCTTTAAAAAGGGTATATTATATACTATTATCCTAAGAGTTCGTATTTATATTATTTTAAACTCTAAAAAACATAAGGTTAGCTTTTTTTAAAAAAGTAATAAAAAATAAAAAAGAACGCTAAAAAGTAAAAATACCTCCCGTAATAAGTATAGTTCTCTTTACTATTTTAGGCCTATTTAACGTATACTTAGTCCTTAAAAAGCTTAAAAAAAAGGCTCTTAAAGAACGGGATATTTAGTATATATTTTATTTTTTAATAACCCTTTAGTATACTAACTCTAAGGATAGTAGTTGTTATTTTACAAAAAGTAATAGCTAGTATATACGCTACTTTAACGGCCGTTTAGTTACGTAGTATATTAATATACTAATTATTTTATAATTAATAGCCTAGGCTTTTACTAAGGTTATTATAAATAGCGCTCCCTTTTTTATAAATATATTATCCTTTTTTATTATTAAAAAGCGCACTCCTAATTATAGTTTTAATAAGATATTATTAAGTTCTATAATATTATTTATTAAATAAATAATAATACTAAGATATATAAGAATTATATTAGTTTTTATATAGAGGACTTCTTCTTTACGCGCCCCTAGCCCCCTTTTCTAAGTACGTTTATATTATTAATTATACTTATTATAATCGTTTATAACTAACTTCTTCTCCCCAATATAGTAATCCGCCGGGGCCGTACCGTATATTACGTATTAGGGAAAACTAGGTATATTACGCTCTATACCTAATTACTAACTAAAATTAACCGACTCGATTATTATTTCCTTTTTATTAACTCCTAACCTTCCGCTACCCGTTTATAAGGTAAGCTTTACTTATTTTAACATATATAGGACCTCTTAGTACTAGCTTACGTAAGTAATTAGGTCTGTTATTATCTCTTTTTTTATATAAGTATTATTATTACTTAAGGGGCCCTATAAGAGCTATTTAAGGCGCTTACTTATTATATTAACCCTACGTACCTCTAGCCCGCTTATTATTTTTTTTTTTTTTTTATTTTGCCTTTGCTAGCTACTCGGGCGGTTCTCAGTATTATTTATATAGTATTAATATATAGTATTAATAGATACTCCTACTATCTCGATAAACTATTTTTTTTAAACTTTTTATTTTTTTAACTTTTCCTTTTATAAAGTTTATAACTACGGATTATTAACGGCGATATTAGGCACCCGACGCTACTACCTTATAAGCCGCCTACTTAGCTAAGTGTACTACCCTCTAAGTAACTATAGTTTATAATAGTAGTATTAGAAATACCCTCGTCGCTATTATTAAGAATAATATCGACCTCACGATATCTACTACATTTTTAACTTTAATTTATATACGTATATATATTTATTACCTCGTTTCTTTTATTAAAGTTAAAAAACGCTATTTCCCTCGCTATTTATCGCTATTACCCTATTACTATCGCTATCGAATCGTCTACTTATTCTTAAATATATACTATTAAAATACTAAGACGCCTAGTTATTATTAACCCCTGGGGATGCCTTAAGGGCTAGAAGTTCGATTTTATAAGTATTATATTAAAAGAACCCGAACTATAATAAGGTCGTCTTAAGAAATACGGATTAGATATTATTAACTTAAAGATCCGAAATACGTATATTAATATAAATATTATTATTATTAGTACCTAACTTATATAATATAGCCTTAATAAAATACTTAATTAATTATAAAGTATAATTAATACACTAGTATCGTAGTAGTAAAATAAGAGGTTTAAAAAGATTAAAAAGGATATTTTAAAGTTATTAAATAAGTTAGAAAATAGGAGGTAGGTTTTAGTTATTTAGAAGGCTATTAATATATTATATTATTAGTAATGGGATAAGCTATATTAATAATTAGTAATAGTTACGGCCGGCTATAGTTAGTTATAAAGTTTTATTAAAGTACGTAATAAAAATACTCAATATTAACCCTAATAGACTAGCTTGCCTATAAAGGCGAAGATGGCCCCTAATAAGGCGGACCGGACCCCAAAGGGAGCCCGCTTATTATAATTATTATAACTAGGCTAGTATTAATATACTAAATCTTAATATCCGTACTAGCCCGACTATTTATAGTACTTATAATATTACTTACCTAAATTCTATACTATTAAAAAGTACTTCGCTACTTCTTAAGCGTACTTATATTAGCTACGATAGCTATAGCGTCGAGCTAGCTAAAGAGGGCGCCTAGCCCGAGAGGGGTAAACTTATCGACGGGTATCTTTAGTAAAGTAGTAGTTTATATATTAATAAGTTTATTTAGTAAGTTTATTTAGTAAGTTTATTTAGTAGATTTATTTAGTAAATTTATTTAGTTTAAATAGAGAGTAGCTTTAAGTAATATTAAAAACGATAAGGATAAAAAAAATCTTTACGAGCTTTATAAATATTAACTTATTTAGCCCTTTTTTGAAAAACCTCTACGTTGCTATTAAAGTTTAGAACCTCTATAGTTAAAAAAGGCTACCCCCGACTATTATAGCCGACTATTATAGCTAAGTATTATAGCTAACTATTATAGCCGACTTTTATTATTAACCTTTCTAGTTAGCGCCGCTATAAAGTAGCTTACTTATTCTAAATTAAATAGCAGTTTTTATATTAAAATATTATATTACGTTAAGCGCGTACTTAGGATATATTACGCGTATTATATAATTAAAAAGTGTACTATATTATATAATTTCTTTTAAAAGCGTAATCCTATTAAGGTCGATCTTTTGTGCTTATAAAGCCGGAAAAAAAAAACCACTATATAACTAACTTCTTATTATACTACCCGCTCCCGTACCCTAGGTTATTAACTTAATAATCGTTCTATTTTTTACTCCCCTTAGTACTCCTATTACCTATAACTTCGAGGACTTCGAAATATATAAAGCGCAGTTCTTAATAAATATAACCGGTCTCTTTATTATTAATACTATAGTTCTAGCGGTCTTATAGTTTTTAAACCGGGATTTTAAATAATAAGCATAAGCCCTAGTTTTACTTTTATATATATATATTATATAAGGTAACGTTATTTTCAGAATTTAGGCCTTCGGGCTAAAAGAGTTCTATTTTATTTATTTTTAAGCTTCCGGGTTATACTCTAGGTTCTATTTATTATCTATTTTTAAGTATTAAGTTTTTTTAAACGTAGCTTAAATTAATTATTTTTAATTACTTTAGTTATTTATAATAAGTTCTTATATATTATAGAGGTTAAGAAGTATACGGAAATATTCGAACTTAGCTCGTAAAAGGTTTTTAATAAGCCTATTTATTAGTATATTTTTTATTAATATATAAGTAATTTCGAAGCTACTTCTAATATACTCTTATTTTAGCTATATATTTTATATATTAATATAGCGAAGTTAAGTAGCTATTTCTTTTTTTTCCTTATGACGAGCCGAATCGTTTATTAATTATCGTAGTTAACTAATTATACTTTTCTTAAGTTAAGGGTAATATTTTTAAAAAGGCGTTTTAGAGCTATAGTCTTTTTTACGATTTTCTTAAAGTAAAGAAGCTTAGCTTTAGTAATTAACGTCGTAACTATTACTTAGCATATTAATTTTTATTAAATAGGGCCACTAAAAAGGAATATTATATATTCTTAAAATAATCGTCGTATTACCTCGTTATTTATAAAGCTAGTATTTCTAGCTAGGAGTAATAATTATATACTTAGTATATTATTATAGTAGAGCGTAAGATATCTTATTATATAGAGATACTAAATATATTAATTAATTACCTTAATATAAGTTATATTCGGGTTAATTAAGAACCGTAATAATTATAAATAAGTAAAAGGGACGTTTAGTCTAATTATAATAGCTATATAAAATATATTTTTAACCTTTTTTTAATAACTTTTTATTTTTATTTTTAGTACCTACCCCTAATTTAACCTAAACTCTTTTTAAAGAAGAGGGGTAGCTAGATATAATAAACTTATAAAGTCAAAACGCTTAGTAACTCGCTTAATATATATATTATAAATAAAGTAAATCTTATAAGTAGCGCGGTCTTATAAAATCCGTACTCTAAAAAAGTAATTAATTAGTCCCTTTTTTTTAAAAATTAATATATTTTTTTATACTATTAACGATTTTTTAAGCTACTTTTTAGTTATTTTAATAGTATAGAATAATAAAGTTATTAATATAAAATATTAATATTACTTTCTTATTTATAGTTTAATAAATATAAATCTCTTCGTAACTATATATTATATTTATATTATAAAGTATAGTAATAAAAGTTTAGAACTATAGAATTAGTAAGTCTTAGAGGTTATATAGAGCGTATTAAAGTTTACTTATTTTATTAATAACCTTATATTCCTCTAAGAGTTTAATAATTACTAGTTTTTTATTTTTAATAAGTGTGTTAAGGAATACGCTAATAGTATTATATTAGTTAGCTTTAAGGTCGAATTAAGTAGTTATTAATATTATAAGCCTAAAGGCCTTTATAACGAGTATTAAAATATACGTATTTTATAAGGGGTTAAGTAGTTATATATCCCCTCTTATATATATACGTACTTTTATTTCGTAAACCTCGTTATTAGTATTATATTAATAAGTATATACTTATTTTAATAAAAATAGGCTCTTTTATTTAGAATTATAGTTAACTTCTTTTATATACTAATATCTCTTAGCTTTTTTATTTTAATATCTATAGTATCCCTAAGTAGCTTTTATAGTTATTATAAAAGATATTTAATATTACTAAACTTTCTTAATAAGTTTTAAAAGTTAATTTTAATAAGTCGGGGTTTTTAAACTCCTCTAGAGCGCTCTAAATAAGTTTTATAAACTACTCCCTTTATTATTTAATAGAGTATTATACTTCTTATATTACGTATTTTTATAACGTTTTACTAATTAAGTATAAAAATAAAGAAAAAGTAGTTTTAATAGCGGCTATAGTAATTATTATTTTTTATATTTAAATATAAGAGCGTTATAAAAATACTATTATTAAAGTATTATAGAGGTTTATAGGTCCGGTTTAAATATCTAGGACTTAGCGGAGCTTTACTTAGTACTTAATAATACGGTTTTTATAAGCTTTATATAGTAGTTTTTTTCTAGCTTTATAGGCGTAAAAAATCGACCTTAATAGGATTACGCTTTTAAAGAAAATTATATAATATAGTATACTTTTTAACTATATAATATACGTAATATACCCTAAGCACGCGCTTAACGTAATATAATAATTCTAATATAAAAACCGCTATATAATTCGGAATAAATAAGCTACCTTTTACGTAATAACACTGGCTAGAAAAGTTAATAGTAGAGGTTAGCTTTAATAATTAGTTATAATAGTCGGCCGTAATAATTAGAAGTAACTTTCCTTAACTATAGAGGTTCTAAACTTTAATAGCAACATAGAGGTTTTTAAAAAAGGGCTAAAAAAGCTAATATTTAGCTACTTTTTAGAGCTCGTAAAGATTCCTTTTATTTTTATTACTTTTAATATTACCTAAAGCTCTATTTAAACTAAATAAATTTACTAAAACAAGCTTATTAAATAAACCTATTGAACGTACTTATTAATATATAAATTACTATTTCGTTAAGAACCTCTTAGTATATAGTTAGTAACTAGCGGGCTAGGACTCTAAAAATACCCCTCGATAGGTCCCCCCCTCTAGGGCTTAATAAATTCTTAGGCCCCCTCGACGCCCTAGCTATCGTAGCTAATATAAATACGCCTAAGGAGTAGTATAGTGCTTTTTAATAATACGGAATTTAGCTAAGTAATAGTATAAATATTATAAATAGCCGGGCTAATACGGATATTAAAATCCGGTATATTAATATTAGCTTAGAAATTATATTTTATAGAGTTAGAAATCCTTTTAATATGGGCTATATTATAAATATAAAAGAATATATAAGGGGTCCCCTAACTTTTAATAAAAAGGAGTATATAATATACGATCTAGCTACTTATACGGGCTAGTACTAAGAGGTTTTATATACGTTAAAATAAGTATAGCTCGCTCTCTAAACGGGTAGTAAAAGGTCGGGAGCTATTTTAATTAGTAATTAAGTATAGAGCGTAATATACCCAGTTTTCCCTAATACGTAATATATAGTACGGCCCCGGCGGATTGCTCCGTCGGGGGGTTTATAAGCTCTATTTTTATATAGTATTAGAAGTTTATTATAAGGGTTCTTTATTAATATTAACTTTAGTATTAGGAATTACTTCCTCGTAATTAGTACCTTATTTACTGCGCGTTTTCGCGTTTTATTAAGAGTTATTAAGAATTAAAGGCTTAAGAACCTTTATAATATATATAAGTATTAATAAAGAGGACCGTAAACTACGCAAAGCCGTTTATAACTTAGTTATTATACCCCCTTTTTTACCCCTATTCCCGAGCTTACGTAAGTAGGTTATTTTAGGGATTAGTAATAATAATAAAACTATAATAACCTCTTTAGTCTTATTAACCGCACCCTATAGTACGCTTATTAATTACTTAGCGTCCTAAATAGTTAAAAATCTAATAATAATACTATTTTTAACTATAGAATTATTTTAAGTATTAGTATTTCCGAAGTCTAAATCTATTTCCCTAAGTACTCGAACTAACTTATTATTAATATTAAAAAGTTCTTATATTTCTTAAACTACTAAATTTATTTATTTGTTTATACTAGCTTACTCCTTATATACGGGATTATAAAAGACTTTTTTATTAAACTTAATATTTTTCGTAATAAATACTTACTTAAGCGTATATACTTAGTTCTTATATAAGTTATATATTTTTAGTACGTATTTAACTAAGTATCTTATATACTTACGGGGAAGTATTTTAAACTCTTTTTAATATATACCCCTCTTACGATCTTTATAAAAAGGGTATATATAATAACTATATATATAGAAATTACTAAGATACGGAGTTATTAGTTTAGAATCCTATACTTAGTAACTTATTTATTACTAACGTTAATACCGTTTTTATTAGTTAATTTTTATTATAATAAGCGAATTTTTATTATTAACTTTCTATAGGGTAATATTATAAATAAAGATTATTATTAATACTATTTTATTTTATAAATTGATAGGGAGGTTTATAAAAAGGCGTATTTTATGAGCTTTAGTAATTACTAATTAATTTATTATTTTTTATATTACTTATGGGTTCTTTTATATATAGAGATAGAAACTCTATTTTAATTCTTAATTTACTATACTATATCTTATATAGTAGTTTTTTTCCGGCTTTATAAGTATAAAAGATCGACCTTAACGAGATCACGGTTTTAAAGGAAATTATACGATATAGTATATTTTTTAACTATGTAATACGCGTAATATATCCTAAGTACGTGCTTAACGTAATATAGTAATTTTAATATAAAAACTACTATTTAATTTAGGATAAGTAAGCTGCTTTTTACGTAGCGGCGCTAGCTAAAAAGGTCGATAATAGAGGTTAATAATAGAGGTCGGCCGTAATAGTCGGCCGTAATAGTTAGCTATAATAGTTAGAGGCAGCCCTTAACTATAGAGGTTCTAAACTTTAATAGTAACGTAGAGGTTTTTAAAGAAAGGGCTAAATAGGCTAATATTTACTACTCTTCGTACTAAAGCTTATAAAGATTCTTTTTATTTTTATTACTTTTAATATTATTTAAAGCTGCTCTCTATTTAAACTAAATAAATTTACTAAATAAATTTACTAAATAAACTTATTAATATATAAACTACTACCTTAATAAGAACTTATTTTATTTTTAGTATATAGTTAGTAATTAGTAAGCTAAAGATGCCCGTTAATAAGTCTACCCCTCTTAGGCTAGGCGCCCTCGGCTAGCTCGACACTATAGCTATCGTAGTTAACATAAGTACGCCCGAGGAGTAGTAAAGTACTTTTAAATAATACGGAATTTAGCTAAGTAATATTATAAGCGCTATAAATAGCTAGGCTAATATAAATATTAAGATTTAATATATTAATACTAACTTAGTTATAATAACTATAATAAATAGGTTAGAAATATATATAATTAAAGTAATAAGCTAGTATTTTAAATAGCTCTTACGGGACCCCCCGGGTAGTAATAATACTTATATAAAAAAAGGGATTATATTAGACTTAGCTACTTACGCGGGCTAATATTAAGAGGTCCTGTACGTGTTAGAGTAGGTAAAGCTCGCCCTATAGGCGGCTAGAAGCGGTAGAAGGTTAGGAGCTGTTAATAAAAGGGAGATAACGGTCGAGTCGGTTGACTATTTTGATTAGTAGTTAGGTATAGAGCGTAATATACCTAGTTTTCCCTAATACGTAATACACGGTACGGCCCCGGCGGATTGCTCCGTCGGGGGGATACTATATCTTATATACGCGTCTAATATTAATAATTAAGAGGGCGGCTTTATTATTATTTTTAAAAAAGTAAATTAGAGTCCCTTTTTAATGATAAATCGCTACCTCGAGGCTCTATAATATAAAAAGTACTTCTTTCTCTATTTTAGTTTTTAAAAAGAACTTCCTAAGCTACTTAGTATATTTATTAAAAACTATAAATATATATTATTATTTATTAAGAAATAGCTTAAAATAGAATAGATCTTAATATATATAGTACTATAGCCGTAAGGCTCTTTTTAAAAGTAGTCCTCTTAAGATTATTAACTTAGCCTCGGATAATATATATATTTTATATTTAATTTATAATAAAGGTTTAATACGTATACTACGAGTCTTATATAGTAATTAATAAAGAGTATTAGGTCCGAGATAACCTATTTTAAAATACTATAAGAGTGTATTATTAAACCTCTTATAAGTACGTTAATATAAATAACGGAATTTTCCTTAGCTAACTAGTAATATAATACTAACTAGGCTCTATAAGATACGCTTAAGGGTTATAAAAAAAGGGTAGGATTAGAAGAGCTTATTTATTTATATATTCTGCCTTTGCTAGCTGCTCGGGCGGTTCTCGGTATTATTTACACAGTATTAATATACGGTATTAGTAGATACTCACACTGTCTCGCTAGACTATTTTTTTAGATTTTCTAACTTTTCAACTTTCCCTCTTATAAAGTTCACAACTACGGATCATTAATTAGAAGAGCTTATATTCGAAGAAGACTAGGTTATTTTTTTAGATAAGCTACTTTTTAATAGTACTTTTTTAAAGCGTTCTTTATTATAAAGTATAATCTAAACTATAATATTAGAGTACGCTTTTATTTAATAAAGTTTTTAAAACTATATTAATATAAAATCCCTCGATATAAGTAACGTTCTAAAACTTTAGGTTATAAGTTCCTTTTTTTTTAGGGCCGTTTAGAACGCCCGTTATAATACGAGTACTACGTATAGTAATAAGTAATATATTAGTTCTTAATTTAACATAGTTATTATTACTAAATAGTACGTAACTCTCGGGTTTAAAAAGGCTCTTATTATTAACTAGATATATTATTTTATAATTATTTTATATTATACTTTAAAATAGAAGATAAGTACTATTTATAAAAGTACTAAAGATTGCGTTTATTTCTAAGTCTTAACTTTTATAAATATAGCGACTATATAGCCCTTATTATAGTTTATTAATAAACTCGCTTTAAGTTAGTTAGAGGATCTTTTTAAAAACCTAGGTTTCTTAGGGGTTTTATCGTTCTTTAGCTATTTAACTTTTTTAAGCTTATTATAGAGTAATTTCTATTTATTTAATTTAATAATAATAAGGACTTCTTTTACTTAGCTCTTTAATATTCGTATTTATAACTTATTAATATTTTAGTTTATAAGTACTTATTTTAACTTTTAATACGCTATTAGTTTTTATAAATATGCGTAATTATAAGGGTATATAATATTATTTTTATTATTTATATTATTAGCTATATTAAAACGTCTTACGAAAGTAGAGTAAGCCCCTCTTTATTTTAAAAATTACTTAGTATATATATCCTAAGTTACTAAGTTAAATATATACGTAATTTTCTCGAGGGTCCTAGTATTCGTTCCGAAGGTTATTAACTTACTAAAGGTCTTATATATACGTTAGCCTTATATAAAATTAAGTTTAGACTTAATTATAATTAAGAAGTTAAGTATAGCGATCTTTTTATTAATTTTTAAAATATTATACGATTTAGTTTAAAAATAAATAGACTACTACTCCTTATACTAATATTATAAGTTAACTCCGGTCTTTGTTTTATTAAGGGCTTATTAGTATTCGTCTTAAACCGCATTCTTAATTACTATTTTAAAAGACTAAAGTTTTTATTTTAATTATTTAATAAGTTATTATATACTAAACTTAGAGCTATCCTTAGTAGCTTTTTAAAATACGTATTTATAAAGAGTAGTATTAACTAATTTTACTAACTACTAAACGAGAAGTTTAATATACTTATTAACTATATTATATTCCTAAGCCTTAAGTTATTTAATTTAGTATCGAGCTCTTATTATTCTTAAATACTCTTAAGTACATAAATCCTTTTTATAAGTATAGTATAAGAATAGATTTCTTTATATAAAGTAGGTAATAAAGCTAGTTTTATAAAAAGAAACCTAACTTAATCCTATAAGTTACTTATATTTAAAAAAGTTAAAGGAGTTATATTAAGAGTTAGGTTTAGAAACTATTAATAAAAGATTTCTTAGTTTTTTTAGTCGTACTTAAACACCTTATAATATACTTAATAAGCATATAGCTCTTTTTTATTATAAGTTAAGATTAATTATCCGAATTTAGAAAATAAAATAAGTATTATAAAAAAGTTAAAAAGTATATTAGAGTTTAGAGTATTTAAGTTAATATATTTCTAAACCCCTATACCCTCGCTTATAATACAAAAAGCGTTAAACTATTTAATTTAATTATTATAATTAATTAACTTAACTTAGGCTAAAGTAAGTACGAGTATATTAATTATTTTAAAAAGATTATAAGAATCGTATTAATAAGTACGTTGTTATAATATAAGGTCTTAATTAAGAGCTAAGTTTATAATTATTACGAGTTATAATATATAATAATAAGTATACGGAGTATAATAAAAGTAGCTTAATTATTAAAATAGAAATAAATAAAAAGAAAAGGTCTATATATATAATATCTGAGATAGACACGTGATTTAGCACGTGACGGGCGCTTCGTGAGATGCGGATTACGTGACAACCCAGGACCATTCACAGCGATGTTGAGCCGCCGAGACAGGATTCGCCAAGACGGCAGCCCTCACCCATGGCCGAATCTTTGCGAAGAGGAGAGAAAAGATCAGCGGAACGGCCCGCTCACCGGCGGGAGCGGAGCTCACCGCGTTTCTTGATGGGGAGGAGGGGTCGCTCGTGGGACCAGGGTCGGATCGGATCTAAGGGTCACGATCTCGGAGAGGCGCTTGCCTGCGGCCCCAGATGGCGCAATTATGGGGACCTTGGCGCGATGGCCGATGAATTGCGCAACGACAGCTCATCGAAGAGGCCCGGACTTTCACCGTATTCTTGGGATGACGAACAATTTGCGATCAAAATTGAGTCTTTGGCTTTCGAGAGAGCAATTTCGAGCCTGACGAACACCGTACTTAGAACTATCAAGAGTTCCACCTTGCAATGCCCTTGACCTTGCCTGGTTTCAAGTAATCGATTGAAGCTAACGGGATCAAGGGGGGAAGGCCATATCGACAACAACCTTTCGAGACAGTTGTCTTCTCACGAATCTGACTTGACCACGCCATCTTAGTCTTCGAGGCCCAAGCCTACGACACGAGTTGAACAAACTTGTAGGCTTGCGATGTGGTGCCATATCATTCAACAAAAACGTGTCGGTATCAACTCTTCTGCTTTGAGAGATCCTTTCGAAGACGGTCTTTCCTTTCGAACATTTCGCGTCGTCGTTCGCGTTTCTAAAGTGTGTTTGAGTTGGCAATTAGCTTTTGGTCCTCAATCCAATCAACGGCAACTCGTCTAGTTTGGCTCAAAAGAGTATACTGTATCGGCTTTTTTTTTTTTTTCGGATATACTTAACGATTGCAATCTGCAATGCCACGTCTTCCATTTCGAGCTATTAGCAGCAAAGAATCAGTTTGATCTGGTTGACTTTAGCGTATCAGAAAATCGGATTGTGCCAATTTCCATTCTTGTTGGAGTGCAAACGGCAAAATGCAACACAAAAAGCAGAACTGTGGCCAGACGGTGTCGACACAGTCACAACCCAAACCTGATACAGATACGGACGATAGACCTTTCAGCCAGACTGCCAGCTTCAAGGGACCTTCATTCAATATTTCGTCATTTGGTCAGACCATTCTGTCAAGTACAGAGATGTCAGAGACGTTGCCGACTGCAACTCGGTGTTGAGAACCTTGATGGCCTGCATTGATAAGGCCATTTTGGTAGCGTCTCAGGAACCCGGATGGCCAACCTTGATGGCCCAGCATCTCACACAAAATCAGTCTCCGCCATCGCCAATCCGCCAACCATCACCCGCGATGTTGCTGGAATTGAGCAAGATAGCCAGCGCATCCTCGAACTATGGGCAGGTCAGGCGGCAGGCCACAGCATGTCGACGACTCGCAACGGATGCTGATGGACCGGGTGTTTTGATGAGCCAATTTTTCTCAGCCAGTTCGCACTACCCTTCCCACCGGGGGAATGCCGTTTCTCCCTTCCACCGCCATTCTGAGGCCCCTGAGATAGAGAGATGGTTGAAGGCATAAAAGGGGCCGCTCATCCTATCTTCCTCGTCTCGACCCCTTTCACTGTCATCTCTTCATTCGAGTGCCCGCAACACCGTCAAGTTGGCCGCTTTGCGGGCCGAAGCAAATCGACCAAGATATGCGACAACAGCCAAGTTCAGACGGCTGAATGGAGAGAATGGGAAGACAGAGAAAACCCGCACACTGTATCGATCAGTCAGACTCTACTCCTCGCCTCTCCTGACGTCTGATGTTTACCTCTCGGGTCCCGGCTCAACTTCAGGCAGGGCACGGCGCCTTTGAGAACCCCCACGGTAAGAAGCCACGGCCTCTCCTTTTTGTTCCTTCTCCTTGTCCATACCTCTCGCCTGTCTCGCTTCATTTCCCCTCTCACCGGTCTCTTGACTCTCTTCACCTCGAGCTCGGAGTAATTGGCCGATTGGGTAACCTGCTCCATCACGAGTTGCCCAGCGTCGCCGTCGGCCAATCTCGATGATTGGACAACCCACGCCTTTTAGCTAAGAGGTATTATCGCTCTTCTCTCTTTACGGAACGTCCGATAGGGATTTTACTGGGATTATCCTCCCCTGGCAAGGTTCTTTTGAATCTCCTCTAAGCGGCGGAGCCGAGGTAGAGCTCAGGTTTAGGCAAAGGCCTATAATCTCACTGGTGAGACTCCATCACTGAGTTGTCTTCGATGACTTGCTTTCCTGCGGCTTTTCACCATGCTTTGATGATGGATGGCGAGGTCATCTGGCGTTGGACAAGTCTGTCGTCTGTCGATTCTCTCGTCTTTTTCTGTCTGTTGTTTTCCGTCTTTCACTTGAGGCTGCCTAGTAAGCAGACGGATCCCACTTGGGGAGACAGCTAGTCCCAACTCTGGCCAATACGGGATGGCTGCGTCGCATCACCTGAAGACTTTGGTGCGGGATGGTACAAACTCTGTTTTGCGCGGGTGCCGCCGCCAAGCGCATCACAAGCAGATTTCCTTCTCTGTCGTCCTACATACATTGTCATGCATACACAGACGGATTCACACCAATACGCACCCAACCACGACGAGCAATGCCGCCGTCGCCTTTCCTCAGTCTGGTGCCGTACCCCAGAGGCGTCCACACTCATAGCTCTTCACTCCAAAGCAGCCTTTCTTCACACATCCGATAATCCACAATCCAGACCGGCTCTGCCCACCCTCCCACGCTGTTCCTAGCCCGAACGTTTGACCGAAGATGGGCGGGGCTACCCTCATCGGGCACTTCTCATCCACTCACCGTTGACGATCCTTCCAAGCCCGCCTACAGCATCGCATTCACACGACCACGGCAGCCATGCACGCTCCATTCTGCCGCCCTGTTCGCCATATCGAACTGTCGTGCGTGGATGCCCAGCCTGCCACACTTGACCCAATCACAAGAGCCCGGCGCCCCGTCGTCGGGTGGGACCCCCAGCCCGAACGTGGCACCCTGCTCCGTGTTACCAGCCGACCACACGTCTGAAAGCTTGCACAGCTCTGCACCCGTAGATTCGGTCCCAGACCCCGCTCCTCAACGGTGCCAGTCCACCTTCTCCAAGCCGCAGGGAGCTACTATGGATCGAACCATGGGAATACCAGCCTGATGCGGTATCACACAACCGCCATGTCATCTCTCTGCCTCCAACAGAGCTTGCGCGGTATTCGCGGCCTACACTACGGAGCACTTATCCGATCCTCCAGGGATAGACATGTCCCTTCTCCGAGGACTCCCGCGCCTTCCACGTAATCGCGAATGAAATCGCGCTTCCTCGTCCGATAGCCGCCTGATGTCTGGCTGACTGATACGTGGGGGACATGCCTCCGAGATGGCTATATAAACCCAGACCAGCTCTGGTC
This sequence comes from Colletotrichum cuscutae, assembly GCA_030869315.1. Taxonomy (NCBI): domain Eukaryota; kingdom Fungi; phylum Ascomycota; class Sordariomycetes; order Glomerellales; family Glomerellaceae; genus Colletotrichum; species Colletotrichum cuscutae. The sequence continues at coordinate 25,613 of MPDP01000061.1, read as the reverse complement.
GAAAAAGAGGTTTCTTCTTCATCCGACTCATCAGCTTCAAACACCAGACTCACAACAAACAAACACTCAAGCCTTTTCGCTTCCACCACCAAACTATCAAAATGGCCCCCTGGTGAGTGAACCGCCTGCTCTGTCTTCCACGCACGGGAGGTACAAAATTGCGCATGAGTCTCTTTCTGGATGATTGGGATTCTCTTTGAGTTTCGATCTATCCCACCGGGGGAGCTATGCCTTTGAGATCTCCAACGTCGAAGCTAACCTGATGTGAATAGCACCTGCTCCTCCTGCGGCTCCAGCTGCGCTGGCTCCTGCACTGCCTGCTCTTGCGGCTCTTGCTCCGTAAGCCACATCTCTATGACAGCAAATCTCAAGATACACAGGCGCTGACTTTCAATCTTCATAGCACTAAACAAAGCATGACTTGTCTGCTCCCATCAAATTTGACAACCCGGAAGCGGCTCGCTCGCCAATAGCCAATATCCAACCCGAGCTGTGTGCCCTCCATTCGACAACGCGGGTGGAAGGATTGTAAGATGTTGACTTGGGGGTGGATCTTTGACTGCTGGAACCCAGTTCCATTTGCCAACAATGATTGCCGAAACGGGGAATCCTCTAGTCTGTGGAGAACGCCGGGTTTCTACGTTTACGCTTGACAATTCCGGCAGTTCTTGTTGGTAGTTGGAACTGGGACTCGAGATGGAGAATTCTTCTTTCATTCTTTTTTCTCTCTCGTCTCGTGGTATGATAGTTTTGTTTTGAGATGGCAATACGAACTACGAGTGTTTTGATTCCCGGGAAATATCTTACCTCTCCTACTGGTGACCCAATGATGCGGCCTATCTTGTTTGGGTAAAGTACATATTCCGCGAAAAATGAATAGCTTTGTATCCTTGTGAGTGATTTAAAGGCATCTGATTCCTCAGGTGGGGATCTTGCTTCCCTTGGAGAGGTTGCGGGCGGCCCGCCGAATGCCTACCTAAAGCGGGACATGCATGCACGGCTTCGAGCTGATTGACGCTATTTGCTGAGACTGGAGCTTTTCGGGTCTCCAAACTTGCCAAATCAGTGAGGGGAAGAAGGTTAGGCTTTCTCCAAAGGGGGCCAGCTCCAATGAGAGATGGGAGGAAGGTCGGGATGACAGCAAGCTTCGTTCGGGAGAGCTGGAGAATGTTCCGTTCCCCTCCACTTCGCTGGCACCTCTGGTGGTTTATCCCCCACTCGGCGTCGGGATCGGGGTTCATGCGGGCATGCGTTGGATAATGCAACGGAGGAGGAGGTGCGGGGGACGAGGCGTTGGTTCGTTGGTGTGTGTAAGATACATGTGCCTAATTTATCAATGTAGGGCGTTTCGAACTGTCAGCTGACTGATTTTGACTGATTGATGCGCTGGATGGATGCGGCTTGGCACATGAGAAGATGTGGTTGCGATAGGGAGGATAAGGTAGGCGGGATGAGACACGAAGGTATGCGGCGAGAAACGGTTGGCGGAGTTGCGGCTTGTGATTGGGGATGTGAGGTATGCGAACTTGACTGGGTGTGGTTTGGCGGCGATTTGGGGGCGATTTCGTTGGGGGGAGCTATCTGAGGCGCGGCGCGCGGCGCGTGGTTACTAGGTACTTACTAAGTAGTCGGTGCCGTGATCTGCTGGTAACGGGGTTTCGGGGTTTCTCTGTGTTGGCGTTGAAACAACGAGGGGGCTTGAAAATGATGTAAGGTCTATGGGAGTGTTGGTTACCTACCTTACCTCATCACTTTGGATGATGTGGTTGATCTGTACGATATTGGCAATTGCTGTCTCTTTTCGGGGTGCACATCAACGAAGAAAATTGTTCATGGGTCGGTCCTTGAGGACCATTCAACCCTTCGTGGGGGTTAAAATTGCAGTGTACAATTGCTCAGTATGTAAAGGTTGCTTTGATTGCAGTGAAACGATTGGAGCGCCGATGTGGCTGTGGCACTAGGCTCAATGCTGCAAATACCCCCCCGTCAGCTTCGAAGATGACTCTGACGATGAAACAAAACATGATATTGAGATTATATGCATTCACCTGTCTAACAGAGTACCTCGCAAATGACTGAATCAGGCTTCACATACCAAGGTTCTATTATCGGCAGTACTAAGGACAACGAGAGCCGAGTTAGTAACGGCCATAGTAGCGAACCTTGATGGCTCGGTTGTGCAATCTTTTCTAGACCCTGACAGCCGGGACTGTCACTCAGTTTCTCTTTTTCATCTCGAGTAGGAATGTCAATTTTAGCCTGATGAAAACATTCCATGTTAATGAACTGATTACTGGCAGGAACGTGATCTGCCCGGACGCCGATGTCCCCGGCCCCTCCTCAAGTGCTCATCTCTTGAAGGGCTTTCACAGCCAAAGCAACGACAATCGACTCTAACATCACCCAGACAAACTCCAAAACGAGCCGCGAACATCCACTGAGTCTTCACGAATGGATTCCCCGAAAAGATAACCCACGATTAAACCACAAGCGCGTTACCCTCGACGAAAAACTTACGAACCCACCCGACATAGCACCAGCCAGCGAAGCCAAAGGTCTAAATCAACAAGACAAGATCACGAATCCGAACAAGAACTCTACATAAATTAAGCTTCAAATCTCACCTGGGAACTTCCCACCTTCGAGCGGGGGTCTCGGTGAATTGTCAAATCTCCAGCGATCCACCCCGCTTAGAAAGCCCGCGACAAGGAATATGCCCGGATGCGGTCGGCCAGCTGGGCAGGCGGAGCAGCAAAAGATCCCGGTGCAATGCGGGTGAAGTGCCGATAGGGCTAGGATGGGGCCCGACGCGGAGTTGAGAATCGTATGTTCATCTGATCCGAGATCGCAAGTACCAGTATGAGTTGGCATTGATGCAGTTGCTTGCGACATCGCAATCCCGGGTAGGATCGGTATCGCTCACTACAGAGCTCGATGCGAAGGGGAATCACGAACACATCCAAGAGTTCAAGAGAAAGCGGCAGCTGTTTTAAGGATTCTAATAAGCCAAGCTCAGGCTCGACAAGTCTCCTTTCACCACGCGCTAGATCACCAAGTCGAGGCAAGGCTGATTGGCGGACAGGATATGCATCTCTGACCAAATCCGTCGGAACCTGCAGCGCACACGGTAGAACGGAAGAAACACAGATGGCGACGTTCAATGAGAAGCGCCAAACGGATCAGCCAGCCCGGCGGTACGGCACGGCACGGCTCATGAGGTTGGAGGTTGCCTTGGCTCTTTCCGTTGTGGTTACATGACTTGACGCCTGCGTTGTGTCAGTGGTGCCACGGTGGGAAGCGCATGAGCGCTTGGTGGGATGCCTTGCCGCAGATACTTGAAGCATGTCAGACGGTGGGTGTCGCACGGCGTCGTCCACTGTCGCCATGTGAATGGTCCTTTGGAGGCGGCGTGGCGACATCAGGCTCCAAGAGTCCTTGGCAACTCGGTGGCAACTGATCCTCTAGTGGCTGGTGATGTCCGCCAGAACTGCGGTTCGCGGACTGGCGGTATTGTGAATTGCGTGTGTTGATATGGTGTCCTGCGTTGAGTGTTTGCACCATCATTTTTAGCCATCGTTCTCTGAGCAAGTTAGAAACTCCTTGTAGCTTGTGCAACAACTTGTGCAGACCACACCAGTCTTGTTCGAGTTTGTCTAAGTCCTATGTAGACGATTCCTCACAATTGTCAGGCTCATTGTCGTCGGGGTACTTTATTCTCCTTCTCTATTACGTGCAATTACGCGCAGAACATTGCGGAAGCGTCGTGTAGCTCGAGTCTCTATTCAGTAGCAGGAGAGGCGGCGTGGGCAATTGATGATCGTTGAAGAAGTTGCAATTTGACACCTTGCTCCTCACAATACCTGTACAAGTACATGCGGACTGCCACCGATGCCTTCAAGCAAGCGCCAAAATAGATCACTCTAATGGCTTTACGTGGAAACTATCGGGAGTTATTCCCAGCGAGGAAGGCTCCGCATCATCAATCAAAAGCCTTGGAGGCCCCCTTGACAGCTCGAGTCATTGCCGGTGGCTGCGACGGCGTCACCGAGATCACGGAGGTTCCAGCGGGGCTCTTTCGGCCGCGGTCCGGCTTATCGCCGAAGAAGACCAGTGCGGTTGGGCTGACCACGGGTTTGTTCAGTGGAGCAAGGCGAAGATAACTAACATGTTTGTCCGATCGGGTTTCTGGGAGAGAACGGCATTGTCGACCGAAGAGGTTGTGTTAGACAATGTATTGACCACCATCTCACTTGCTTCTAGGAGCGTTCAAACCTTCTTCAACGTAACGATTGCCTAAATAGGCAAGCAGACTTGATCGCTGTTAGGGCAACTATTATCTGAAGGTCACGTACAATCATTTGTGGCCGAACCAAGGCCGGATGAGAGAGGAATTTGGTCCGTAATGATTACCAGTATCGCGGTAGCAACTGCTCCACGGTGATGTTGTATCAGAAATACAATTGACTCAATAACATCGTACAGACGATGCCATTATTTAGAGTAGGCCGGTTCTTAGTGACCGATTGAGACTCGCTTCCACAATCATCGGCTCTCTTACAAGAAACAAAGTCCATCATACCAAGACCAGACACAAAATATGGTGCCACGATATTCGGCTTACGCCAGCCTCTTCCCCGTCTTTTTACAGACATGCCTTGCGCAGGATACCAGCATTGTTTCCGTCCCATATGAATTGACATGTCTTTTTCCTTCACCATTTCACGGCAACTTATTTCACAGCTTTGTTAATGGCACCAATACGTCGGATGCGTTAACTAACGAACTCCTTCAATCTGCCACCAAAGCACCGTTCATCTCATACGATGACGAGTTCCTGGCACTTCTCGGTCAGAATCCAGCCATTGAGTTGATCGAGGAGCGTCCAGGCAACTTTGCGGGAGAAGCTGGCGTATGGATCAGCGATCGCAATGAACTCTGGTACACAGCTTGGATCAATGATGGGCCTACCCACGTGGAAATCTTGGATTTGAAAAACAACAGCATCGAAAACCTGACCTCTTCACAGCCGTTGAAGAACCCGACCAGAGGATTCTACCACCAAGGTCTCATGTACTTCGCTTGCTTGCGAGACGACTCTTGAGACTGGTCTGGCGGGGTCGTATCTGTCAACCCAGAGACAGGCCACGTCGAAACTGTCCTCAACTCTTACTTTGGTCTCAAGTTTGACAACATTGACGATGTGGCCTGGGTCACGCAGCCGGGAACACAGAACTCGTACATGTTCATCACTGTCCTGCCCTTCGCCGAGGGCTCAACCACGACAGATCGCCTGCCTCAGGGTATGTGGCACTGGGACCCCCAGAAGAAGGTCTTATTACCTGCCATCAGCAGAACTGAGTTCCCCGTCGCTAACGGCGTCCGACCATCGAGGGACCAAAAGACTCTTTGGGTGACCGACTTTGGCGGCGATGAGCGAAGTTGTCGGATTGGAAGTCCAATTCGACCTCGGCATACGGCCGAGGCTGCGCAGGGGCCAATGAGGGGCCCTATTTACGATTACCGCAGACTGCCCAACCTACGGTTGGAACCTCCTTTTTACACCTCACGCAGCAGTATAGATTCATAGTCAATTGACCTACTTCGTCAACCCACGGTTCGAACCAATCGACCACTATCCCTGTGATAGTGATCCCAACAGAAGTAGAATTTGGGGGCTACCGGCTCAAGTAGGAGCACCGGCGATCTACAAAAACAATCTCAATGAAAACATGTGGCCTGTCAACAAGCGAAAAATTTGGTGTCTCGAGAATGCAGGCTACGGATGGCATCCGCATCGATGACAAGGGTAGAGTTTGGACGGGTGAGGGTGAAGGTGTTGTGGTCCGAAGTTCTCAAGGGAAGGTTATTGGTGTCTTTAATGGACAGTTTTTCACGAGAGATTCTGTTAACACGGCGATTGTACAATTAGAGCTCGCCAGGGATGTTCTAGTAGTGTTGGGCCAGAATAAGTTATGGACTGTCAAGTTAGCTGAGACGGTTTACAGCGCTTAACAACCTGCATCAGCTTGTACTTTATGACAGACTACAAATTCCGAGGATAGCTTAAAGGTAAATCAATAAGACCTCGATCACATGGGTTGCTGATTTGACATCTTTTGCTCAAGCTCTGAAACGTCACTGTTGGTAATTCAAATTACGGGTTTACCAAGATGATATATCCAGACATGCCAGAGTTTTATACGTATCTTGGTGGTAATAATGACGGAAGAAGACATAACCTGTGTTGATGAGCTGCTTACCCTCACCAAGGTTTATCGCCTTGGTGATGTGTCGTGACATTCTGGGCATTTGAATTGCCATTACCCTGACCTGGCACGCACCATACTTTGGCAAACTCGGACTTTAAGCAAGGAACTCTTGATCTATTTTGACTTTCCCTAGTCCACGAGCCTAAAGTTTTGTCAATAGTTCTTCATATAACCTTACATTTAACCTTGTTCCTATCGAGCAGAAAATCTAATAATTTTGGGCCAATTGCCCCAAGGGCGCCATTTCATTGCCTACAAAACTTCAGTCCGAACGTAGCCATCCCATAGCACTTCAACCTTTGAATTAAGACGATAAATACAGAGACTATGAAACTACCCAAAATGATACCAGGACGGACACGGTAATTTCTCAGCGTGCTGTACTTCAGTATGTAAAAGCCCGCGGGATGCGGTCCTTCCCACCACAGCTGGAGACGCGCCTCCTGATACCGGTGGGATAACTCTAAAGTACGAGTTGCCTCTGGATACTGACTCGATCGATTCAAAACCGGGGACGATTTAATTTGGGATAGATTGAAAATGTTGCAAATTAATCGTTCATTCAGCCTGCGTGAGTTGATCGTGCTCGACTTGATCAAGCTATAAAGACACTCGTTAGAACCTGAGCTCAGCCAAGCCTTTAAGACTACCACCATTTTCACCAAGCCGACGCCGTCACAGTCCTTATCAATTGCATTCTTTACCACCGACCTTGCGTAAGTGAAACTACTAATCGTGACTTGTTGGTCGGCCTTTCGCTAACGAGGTAGCACCCAGGATTCCAACCCACAATGCAGCTCACAGGCTTCACCGCGGCTGTCGTCGCTATCTTCTTCGCCACCAGTGCCAGTGCCACGTGCACCACATCCTGGGGTGGATCCCCTTGCTCAGGAACTCAGTTGGCGTGTTGTATGGATATCAGCTATGGCGTTATGGAGCAGAACAAAAAAGATGAGAATTGGAGATATGCTTGGACGCGAGCCAACTGCAATGACTGCAAGGCTTGAGCCTGAGGACGGGGCTTTAGATCGGAAAACTCATCTCTCTTATCAAATCAATAACCTAATTCCATCGAAAATCCATGAGACAAGAAGACTCATTAGTTGGGCTACGTCATGAGGTCCACTAACGCATGATCCTTGATTCACGAAGAAACCAGATGCTATAGGTGATTGCCGAAGGAATCAATATGTTCTTAAGCACTTTCGAAATTTCATACGCCGAACGCCCCTTGAGATCTCTCATAAGCTTACTGTGTCTTTGATCATTATGCTCTATCTTAAAGTATTGTGCGTACCTTCTGCAGCATCGACCTCGATCTCCTCGAGCTGAACTACAGAGGGTTAGCAACGGCACGCGCGGCAAACCCAGCCGGGGTACTGCTGGTAAGGGCCGGAAACCTCACAAACGAGAAACCTGGGCACGGAGAAAACTTTTGCCCACCGGCTTTCATTTTGTCTTCTGCCTGGCCAGTTGAAATGTCGTGAACATCCGTCACCGGGTCATAGAGCAAAGAGCTGGACGAAGCGAGGAAGTTGGAACGCCTGAATAATCTGACCACGAGCCGCCAAGCGCGAAGCGCCGAGCCTCACCAAGAAGCGCCCAGCACTGAGTGGTCCCAACATCACCCAACAATCCTCGTCAGCCAAGGACCTCCAAGAGAATCCAGAGAACAGGGATCATATCGCAATGTCTGAGCCATAAAGTATTGACTTGGCCGACCCAAAGGTGGTCGTCACACCGGAATGCGTGCCCCGGGCTTCATCACCTTCCCAGCTGCGGCGCCCCCTTTCGTCTCCACTCAGCGGAGAATCTTGCTTTCTCCGCTTGGCGCCGAGGCCGCGCTGACACCAATGTGAGATCCGGACTCCTCCGCTGAGTATTGGCGGCGGAAAACCAACCTGCTTCCTAAGTATTGCGTTCAATGATGGTCCTCGAAGGTGCTGTCAGCCCCGGACGCCGAGTCACTTTGTTAAGACACTAAGACTCTTGTCATACCTCGCCACTCTAGGCAGTCCACTGTTTCTTCTTGGGCGAGTTATGTATGTTACCTGGCTTCACGTCCTCCCGGCTCTTTCCGTAGCCATTAGCCCTCTCACCCGATAACTCTTCTATGCATTCTTCTCTGGTTGCTCTTTTCCTATGACCGAAATACGTTCGTTAGAAAAGTGTCATCGAAGTACTTTGGGGAATTGTCCATCAATCTCGATTAGCGTAGTCCATCTCAACTCGCTGGGTGGGGTAGTTAAGTCAGCGTCCTGGCATTACCAAAGTTGAGAGATTTATCAATTTCTCTAGAATCTACACCGTATCTGGCCTTGAGCCTGACACTTTACTACCAAGCATGTCTCACATTTTGCTATGCGCTTCATGTCCAAACGACGCTACTGAGGCTGTGTTAGATCATGTTCTTTGGCTGGCTAGAAGCCAAATCTTTAAGCGTCTAACCTGGGAGGAAGGACGCGTGAGTGTTACCTACGGATATTCAATTCAGAAACAATCAAGCTGTCAGATACCTCCATGACAAGACTACTAGATTTGAGACATCCCCAGCCAAGTAGCAGATGGTGACAAAACCCCTGAAAATCTAACGCTCTCCCCTGAAGATGAAGAGATACTGATCCGCAGGTGAAGTCTTCTATTTACGAGATTCACCTGCACTTGGCCCGTCACGCCTTCCCTGTGACCCCATTTGTGGCAGTACTTCGTAGAAGTATCAGCCGAAGCACGGATATCTCGCTGTCTTCACCTCGAGGACTTTGTACGCTCTAGCATTGAGAGCCGCTATAACCCCCTACCATGATCTACAGGGCGTACTTGGCTCTGAATCAAAAGTGTCTGTGATCAGAACCCATCCCCAAAAGAATTTGGCCGCCCAAGATCTGCAGCCAAGTCGCTCCCTTTTGGCTCGCAGCCAAGTGTGCCCCTGGTTGACATACCACTCTTAAATATCCGGACTCTCGGCGCTGCAGAAGAATTAGTTGCCCTTCCGCCGCTCACCAGACCACTCTTCATCAGCAGCGCTGAGATACCGGGTGACTGTCATACCACACGGAATCGAGCAAGCGTCGTTGTCCATCATCATTCCAAGTTCTGACCCTCTGACTTCATTTTTTGCGGGATTTCCTTCTGCTCGTTTAGACATTCGTTTTGGATTTCTTTATCATCCTCTCAAGGTCTCGTTAGAATATCTCTTCTTTCTTCTTTCCAAGCAACTCCATGCAAATATCGTATGAGCATTAGCTAAAGAGATCATCCCTATCCTCAAAGCCCTTGCTGGCCAAGGCAGCCTTTCTCGGCAAACACACAACACATCTTCTGGACACGTCACACAAAGATCACTCATACATTGAGAGTGAAGGAACCAGCGGGTACCCAAGATGCCTACCTTTGATCCCAGCGAATTAAATGTCGTTCTCGCTGTCTTTGGTGCGTGCTCCGGACCTTACATGTTTTGGCTATGACTCATCCGGTGTTCCCACCATATCCAGGCGCGTTCATCATTCTATTTGGTATCATATCCGTCAAGATCAAAAATGTGTGGTACTTAGGCGAGGCCTGTAAGATCAACCTCGAACGTTCTCCGCGCTGTAGTCACCGTAGATACGGAGCGTAATACTTAAGTTCCCAAGGACCATTCACTGACTTGTTGCTCTTGATCAGTACCGGCCGTAGTGTTGGGCATATGCCTGGGCCCTATAGCTGCTAGGTCCATCGACAGCGAGAGGTGGGGGTCAGCTGTTGAGGGGCAGACCCAAGATATCACTCTTGTAAGTGCTTATAATGTGGCCTCATCAGATCCGGATCACTTCATTGTGGAGCCTTGCGTTCAGGCACTGATGATTGGCTTGTGTCATAGGGGCTCACAAGAGTGATGATTGGCATTCAGCTGGTCATGGCTGGCTATCAACTCCCAGCAAAGTACCAAAAGACTAAATGGAAGGAGATGGCAATCTTAATGTTACCCATTATGACACTGATGTGGTTAGCGACGATAGGCTGCATCCTGGCAACCATTCCCAAGTTGACATTTCTGGGTGCTGGGGTCATCGCTGCCTGCGTGACCTCGACGGATCCAGTCCTGTCACAAGCCGTTGCCAAGGGGCCTTTCGCCGATAAGTTCGTTCGGCGCTCTTTGCGTGAAATCATCTCTTCCGAGAGTGGCGCAAATGACGGCTTCGGCTTCCCCATATTGATGCTGACGACGTATCTCATCCGGCACGCGGAGGGATCTGAAGTGCACGCGGATGGCTCGACATTGCACGCAGTCAGTCGTACGCTTCTTCCGAGAGCCGGTGACGTCGCCCGCCAAGGCGGAGGCGTTGGTGTTGCTCTGCTGAATTGGCTGCTGGAGACATGGCTTTACTTTGTGCTCATGAGTATAGCCTACGGAATCATTATGGGAACTCTGATCAGGCTTGCACTGAAGTATTCTGTCAGAAAGTAGGTTGATCGGTCAATGAGCACGAATTCGGTAGTTTCTAACAGAGACACAGAAAGTGGATCGATTCCTGTCACGAGTTATGGCACACAGCAATGGGCATACGGAGTGTGGTAAAAGTGGCTTAACTATCAAAGTGGAAATAGACAAAAGGAAAAGGTCTATATACACGATATCTGAGATAGACACGTGATCCAGCACGTGACGGGCACTTCGTGAGATGCGGATTACGTGACAATTCCGAAAGCTACGTCCTGGTGCCCACAGCGATTGGTGTAAGTCACGGACACTAAATGAACTACATGAAAGTTGACTGACAACTCATAGCTCTTCATGATGGGCACTTCAGGAGCCATCGGAACTGACGATTTGCTATCTTGCTTCGTCGCTGGCAGTGCGCTCAACTGGGACGGCGAGTACCTTGCAGAGGCACAGACGGCACGACGAAGTCAACGCCAGCATCGACGTTCTTCTCAACTTTGGCGGCTTCATATATCTCGGCACCATCATCCCATGGAGTGACTTCAGCTCTGACATCACCGGAATCAGTCTTGGTCGACTCTTTGCCCTCGGCGCACTTGTTCTTGTATTCCGTCGCATCCCCGCCGTGCTTCTCACGTACAAGCTCATGCCGAACACTATCATAGACTGGAAAGAAGCCTTATTTATGGGCTACTTTGGCCCTATTGGCGTTGGTGCTGCCTTCTATGTCGAGCATGCGCGTCACCTCTTCCCTAAACTTGCTGAGGCCGAGGGCGACAGTGAGGTAGTTGACATGCTTCGGGCTATTGGTCCCGTCGTGTATTGGCTTGCACTCTTCTCGATTATAGTCCACGGAATCTCTATCCCTATCCTCAATGTCATATATGGATTCATGGGCGTTCAACCAGTTCAGGATGATGCCGTGGCAATTCGACGCCGATCTGTTCGCGTCCCTCCTCCATCGAACGCGGTTGAGGGCGACAAGGAGACGTTCATTGCCTTCAACCGTTTCTCTCGGCCTAATTTGTCGCAGGAAACACTGCCGCATATGGGGGATGACGACTCATCTGTGGGAGATCAAAAGGTTTTTCACCCAGACCTCGAGTCCGGCCTCCAGGAAGCTAGGCAAAATGCAGGGTTATCACCACGGAGAAGCTTCAATCTCCCACGCCCGAATGCACCTCGCAGCTTCAGTCTACCCCGGACAAGTTTGAGTCAACTGAAATGGGATCAACCACATGTCACACAGGGATAGACTGCTTGATCTTGCTGCCTTTGGGACATGCCAGTGTAGAGAATATCGGAGGCAAGAGGCTAAGCGATTCGCGTAGTGCCAGATAAGATATGTGGTATTTGAATAGAAATTTCCACCGCCATTGAGAATGTCTTGAGCGATGCTATACAGCGAACAAACCTACTTACATACGTTTCGATAACACCTAGAGCATTTTAACCGGGGGCCAAGGTGATTGCCGTCGTGATTCATCTGGAAGACTGGAAAGGCCCGATGTACACATACGAACTGACAATGTTCTGGCCCTTCTTCGAACAGCAGACTGAAATTGTCAGAGACATTGCTCTTGATCATAGGGACACGAATCCCTGCGGCTCCAAACGCCGACATCTAGATGTAATTTAGCTGTGTTATCTCGTCCGGATGTAAGTGGACCATCAGGCCGAGCTGAACGAGTCGAGTATCCGCTGGCCGGCTGAGACCAGGACGACGACAATGATTTGGATGAATCACTTAGATGGTTTGCTCGAAGAATGACGTTCTTCGAGTCGAATGACTATGGAAAATTTCAGGATGAATGCATGTAACGTTCACACATCTGACCCAGACTCGTGATGCCTTGCATCCATCATCAGACCAACCCGCAGGTTACCATCAGACAGGCCGTTCTGCGCATACCTTACCGCTGCTTTTCCCTCATCACACAGACGGTAGACTTCATGGGTAAAGATTCCCACATCCAGAATAACAGAGATCAGCAAGTACAAGCCTTGAAATGCCGGACGTTGGGGTCGGATTACCAGGACGTCATGCGGGCAGAAGACGTAATTGATGCGGGGAATCGACGCTACAGGGGACGATCCGGGGCTTTACCCCGCTGGACTTGGCGCATGTCATTCGTTGACAGTGGTTGCGGCCCCTGAGCTCAATCATCTGATGCAATGTTGGGTTTCACAGAAATAACACTCGTCGATGAGCTCTACTTCATATTTGGAAGATACCTGTTACCTTTGAAGCTCATATACCTTTCCTCTCTGGTGCTTTGATAGACGCCACAGACTCATCAGCTTGTCTTTGTCCACGCGCTTGTTCGTAAGAAGCCCTAGACATACTTCCAGAAGCGTCTGTTCGCGTGTACCGAAGCTCGCACTCCTCCCATCCGTCCCTTGATTGGATTTCTAGGCCTTAGCACCCATCCATCATGCGTGGCTTGGCAGTCTTCGCATCGTTAGCCGCAAGGCTAGTCCTCGGGCTCGAGACCACTCGGTTCTCGGCGGCCACCCTGCTGGCTGAATCTGACGCAGATATCCCGAGTGCCAGTGACTGGGCGGAGAGGGCGGAGAAGGAAGGTCGGAGCCTCTGCATACTCGAGCCGGACGCTTACGGCGGGGACGACGCGCCGGCACTGCTGAGCGCGCTCAACGACAAGTGCCGCACAAAGAGCATCATTGTGCTTGATGGACCAGTGTACAACATCAAGTCGCCGATGGTCACCACCAGCCTAGACGATGTTGTAATTGATCAGCGTGGCAGACTACTCTGGAGCAATGACACCACGTACTGGCTCTCGGTCTCGATGCCTGTGGGCTTCCAGAACCAGAGCACGGTGTGGCACTTTGGAGGTGATGGCGTGGTTTGGGAAGGCCACGGAGTCGGAACGCTCGACGGCAATGGCCAGGTCTGGTATGACCTCAATGCCGGCGGATCCAACATGCCTCATCGGCCGATGAACATCAACTTTCGAGACTTCTCGAATTCGACTGTCAAAGGTCTCCGATTCGTGCAGAGCCAAATGTGGACGATGAACATCATGTACTCCAAGAATCTCGTGTTCGAGGATATATACGTAAACAGCACTTCGTCTTCGGAGAACAACTCTCTCAACACGGACGGCGCTGACACCATGTACTCGGACAATATCACCTTCCGCCGGTGGGTGGTTGTCAACGGCGACGACGCAATTGCTCTCAAGGCCAACTCCAGCAATATCTACATTTACGACAGCGAGTTCTTCGGCAGCACTGGCATAGCCATGGGATCCATCGGCCAGTTCATCGGGCAATTCGAGTATATCGAGAACTTCTTGGCGCGGAACGTGACTTTACACGACACCCTGCGGGGCTGCTACTTCAAGACGTGGACCGGCATTCAGATTGGGTATCCGCCCAATGGCGGCGGCGGCGGTACGGGATACGCGCGTAACATCGTGCTGGAAGACATTAAGCTCGACGGCACCCGCGGAGAACCACTTTTCATCACTCAATGTGAGTCCTTCTCCGGACACGCGGGTGAGTCCTGCGATACGTCGACGTTCAAGATTTCCGACGTCGTTTGGAAGGACTTTAGCGGAACGACGATGGACGACGTGCCTAGCTCGGGCTTCTTCCGGTGCAGCGCGGCTGCGGGCGGGTGCAACAATCTGACGGTAGAGAACTTTTCAGTAACGCCCGTCGGCCAAGATACTGTCTTGGATAAATGGCTCTGCAAAAACGTTGAAGGCGATGAAGGATTCGACTGTCAGGAAATTGAGGAGACCGCCGATGAGCTCTGAATATCATTTCAGTAGTCGGCGACTATAATGATCCGGCGTATCCGGGACCTTTGGCGGTATAATCATCAAACGTGGCACCCTCGGCGGCATAATGTCGCGGGGGCCATCACCGTTAGCGTTAACCTTGACCGCAATTTTCTAATCAGCGGCCGCTTAGTACGGTATGCTTTGATCTAAGTGGACACAGGCCGTTGCCAAGAGTTTTATCAGTAGGTTGTGGTGATCGCTTTAAAGGGCTAGCAAGTCCGCCGCGGGTCTCTACATGGCTGCCGCGTTCCTGGCAATGAGCCTCGGCCGAAGCCGGGGACTTTGAACTCCGTACGCCGATGTTTTGGTTCCAAATCTCCAACGGCCTCCAACGGCCCAATGGAGGATTGAATCTTCCCGCAAAACACTAAACAGTCCGACGTCCGATGTTCTCGTTCTTGTTCGGGCGCTGGTCTAGCCATGTCTGTGCAGTTCGCCTCCGACCTGCTGGGACTTGTTAGAACATTGGTCTGCAGTTATTCTCCTGAGGCTTGCTCGCAGATTGATCTAGCCTTCACCACGATGCGAGTCTCGAAGCAGTAATTGAAGTGCAGAGGGTGATTATCTAAACGCCCTAACACGCCAGGAATGGTGTTTCTCACATCAGCAGCTCCTTCACCGTCACCTATACTACGTGACGGTACAACAGCCGTCCCGGCACTGGCCTTGGTCAGATGCTTGAACGTGGTGTGCTGTGCCAGCTAGCGCCAAGGGTGGCTGCGTATCAAGCTTCTGATCTTAGTTGCCGATCCTGCAGCTTATTCCCAGCGAGTCTTGTTCGTGTATTGACCCTGGTACAGTCGCAAGCTAGCCGTGTCAGAAGGGAGTGTTGACGGGCATGGCAGCTCGAGGCGAAAGCTAGATCATGATGGGCATTGATGGCAAAGCCTGCTTCTTTTAAGTGTTGGTAGCGGGGAGTTAGCGGGAGCGGAAGTTTTTCTCCTATTCTGGTTTTTCCTGAACGCTCGGACGCGTCTTTGAGCTGAGGTTGATGTGGGCAGTGGAAACATCAAAACATGCGGCAAGCTGCATGCTTCCGTGCGAACCTCCTATTCTTGGAAGAGCTCTAGATCAAGTCTTCAAGGCATGACTCGACCGCGGTAAGATTTACCAAACATCGATTGAGTTCGTATCTCGATCATGACAGTTCCATGGCTCTCCTAAAGCGTTCCCAGTCCCACGCAGATTCGAACACTTGGCGAAAGGACCGGGTCCACAATCCCGCGCAAAGCATTCGCAATTAGATGGAGCCAGGAGAAGGGCGCTCTGTTGATTTCCATACTCTAAATTTGATGGCAAGAGTTTTTCTCGGAGACGACTTGGCGCCCGAATTCTACCCCCTGACGCTGATTCCGGTTGTTCCGGCTGCCGAGAAAAACCACGGGAAGTGAACCCCGTCATCCACGACTCCCAAGTTTCCTTATGTGCAAGCAAGTGGGTAGAGTCCGACTCGAAATGATTGGATGATCCACCAGAAAAGGAACTCCCACATCCCTTTTTTCGACGTTCTTCCCACCGCCAGTCCATAATTGGATTACAGTGATTCAGCGTGGAGACCGGGCGACTGCGAGCAAGGAGGCTCTAATGAAAACAGGGGTTTATGGCTTACGATTTACTGTACGTTGCCGGTCGCAATCACACACGCGTCAACGAGGGCTTGGGTCGCGTGCCCTCCTTCCTGCGCCGAGCCATTCTTTTGCCTGTGCTTGGCTGGAGTGATACCGTAATGGATCATGGATGGATGGTGGACATGTGGGATGGGGTGTGGGACGTCAGGTCGTCGTGTCTCCAGTCCCGCTCCGCCCTCCCTCCTTCAACGTTCAACGCCCCCAACTCTCCTATCAGATGGTTCCGTGCGGTTACGCCCACACGTGTGGTCCTATTCCTGCTCAACTTTCAAGGCTGGGCGGAATTCCCAATGCCTGGGGCGCCGATCTGACAACAATGCTTGGCCACGAAATGCTGCGGTTGGACTTGGTACACCTTCCGCCCGTTGTGGGTTTGACCCGGTGAAGCGGACTCTGGGTCATTGTGCCTAGGATGCTTATTAGTCTTGTCGTCCCTCTCTCCTATTTCTCCATGTGAAAGGGTTTCTGGTGGATTTGGCATTTTCATTGTAATATCTTCTCGTCACTCACTCCTTTCTTCTCTGCTTTGGGGAAGCGAAAGCTATTCATTCATTCTGCTTTCTCGTCAGGACAGCCTTGTCCAACTACATCTTTCACTTACTCGATACCAAACAAGATTTCAATTTCCTGTGTTTAGCCTATTATGGCTTCGTCACTTGGCGCTCTGAGGAATGTGGCCGAACCAGCTTGTAAGTCCATCCCGCTCCACTGGCTCGGATTTCTTCCTATAGTATACTTAGACCATATGTCTTTACCTCTATGAGTCCAAGCCTCATCTAACGTCCTTTGCTCTTCTAGTCATCGTTTTTGCCTTCACCATAGGCACTCTCATCAACCGCCGCCGACTGGATCGTGACGATGACGTAGACTCGTGTGAGCGTGGGTCGGAGGATTCCTCCTCCCGCCCCACCTCTCCGCTCCTCAAGCCGGGGATGCGCGCGGAGTCGGGCGAGGTATCCCGCATCAACAGCAAACTTCTCGTTCGATTTTACAATACCTTCCCGTTCCTTGCTGAAATCTGGTATTGGAATGCGACGTACTGGTACGAGATCGTCTTGCCCGCTTTAATGATTCAGATAACGTTGTTATGAACCGGCGCTGACCGGCTTGTTTGTCTCATAGGATATACCAGCTGCTCCGTGCCTTCTCGGCACGTATGATTGCCGGTAACGAAGCAGTCTTTGCGAGGGCCCGCGACCATGCGATCTCTATTCTGAAGTTCGAGCACTTCTTCGGTATTGACGTCGAACTTGGCGTGCAGAAATATGTCCTTACAAACATGCCCTGGTTGATGCCTTACTTGGCCAAGATCTACTACTTCCACATTAGCCTCGGCATCATCTTCATCATCTACTGCTACACATTTCTTCCGCCGAGCACGTTTCAGAGAATCCGACGAACTATCGCCATGGACAATGCCATCGCCTTCGTCATCGTCACGACCTATCGTTGCATGCCGCCGCGCATGCTCCCGGCCGAATACGGATTCGAAGATGTGCTCCACGGAGCCAAGGGAGGAGGCAACGCGTGGACGCACAACAAGTTCCAGCTGACCATCGCTGCGATGCCGAGTCTTCACTGCGGTACCGCTCTCTTCCTCGCCTGGAGTATCTGCCGGTTTTCGCCTCACCGTCCGCTTCGTCTTATCGCGCCACTGTGGCCGCTGGCTATGCTCTTCACGATCGTTGCAACGGCGAATCACTTCATCTTGGATGCTATGATTGGTGCGATGGTCCCTGTCATCGGATGGAGGTTTAACCGGGCTATCTTGGTGTTGCTGCCGCTGCAGAATTGGGTGTTGGAGAGGCTGGGGTTGAGAACCCCCGAGGATGAGGACAATACTCCGGCATATGTCCCGAAAGAGTGGTAAGAGCATGTTCCGCTGAAAGGAACATGAAGGATGCAGTAGGACACAGAGCAAAGCAATAATATCAATAGACAAGTGCGCTAACGATGACATATTCCAAACACATGATCGGATCGGATATCGGGGCCACACGCCTCCTGTGTTCTGACCCCTTGAGAGTTCAAAGGCCCAGCTTGAGTCTCCAAGTACTCGTGCTCTTACAGTAAGGAAATGCCAGGGATATCAAACGACGATTCACCTGCTCACGCATCTGTCAAGACGACGAAGAATCCGACTGGGCAACCATCTTTGCTCTGCTGGAACATGAAGGTGGTGTCCGGCGAGCAGAGACTTCCTGATACAGTCACACTTCCCGGAACCTCAGCTGGAATGCCGCATGGGGCACTATTGACAATCTGCAGGCACTACCATCAGTAACTGAATCGACGGCGGTCTACATCGGATTCTGTTGACGTTCAATACTCACATAGCTGTGGCCGGGCGTCATCGTGGGCGGGGGGTTAGGCGGGCTAGGGCCGGGAGCAGGCTGCTTGTTATATGTGGTCTGCCCAGCGACGGCTCCGACGCCAATGGCATACCCGGTGAACTTAAAGGTACCTTGGCCGAGGAAAACGAACTTCCCTGGTGCCTGCTCCCATGAAGGGAAGTCGAAGACGAGGTTGCACACCTTGCCCTGGGTCTGGGCGACGGGCAGATCGAGGTTGAAGACTGTGCAAATGTCCTTGGGTGTCACCTGCGCCCATTGCGTCGCCGGGAAGGCATAATTGGGCAGATTCTTGGAGATGGGGACGAGAAGGCTAGTCGAGACGTAGGATTTACCAAGGCTGCCATCGGGCTGGGCGGCGTTGACGGGGCAGCTGGCCTTACCGCCACGTTTGGTTGTGGAAGTGGCGCTGGGTGCGGCGACGACGGAGAGAGCGAAGGTGAGGGCGCTGGTGACGGTAGCAATCTTCATGATGGCGGTTGTATTGCGATTGAGTGCTTTAACGAGCGGCGATCCGTGGTTCAAGAGGCGATGAGTGAGACGAGGAGCCTGGAGACGGTGAAGTAGGCGACAATGAGCAAATGAGCAAGAACTCTCTCGCCAAGAGATGAGAAAGAGGCCTTCATATACGTCGAGTTGGCTCTGCTGGAAGGCTAAGTATATGATGGTCCCGGACTATAGCTTGGACGTAGCAACCGTCATTGCTTGATGAAGTTTAGTTTTCTTCCACCACAAAGAAGCTTTCGACGTGGAGCGCCTTCGACCCCAAGCTCGCGTGCTTTGAATTGCGATGTTCTAGCGCCGTCACGAGCGGCTAGCGATGGATCGGCGCTTCATCATTTTAGATAGTCCTGAAAGGGGGAATAGAGTTTTACCGTTGGATCACCAGTGCTTGAGTTTCTTCTTTCTCTCCACGATCGCTGTTGTGGCTTCCCATAGCCTGCTGAAGTGGCGTAGTTTGGCGCCGGCCACGAGATTTCAGCTCCGTGCCCGAGCGCGGCATCGCGGCACGAATGGACTCAAACGTTGACCATCGTCAGCGCTAGATCTTACAGCACCCATCCACTCAGTGAAATAATATGCTTCTCTCGGTGTCCTCTCAGCCCCGCGGAGTGCACTAGTTTGTCCGAATCCTACACCGTGGTCGCGTCGCGGCGGGTTGTCGTGTCGAGGTTGGTGAATGAAGTCGTCGTCCAGCAACGCAGGGTCAAAATACAATGATCAGAAATCAGAGAGTTGCGTGGCGCGCTGAGGACATCGTGATTCGAATTATTCAGAGAGACCTCAACTAGCCTGATTCAATACCTGGTACATATCCGCAGCTGAGCCTTTTCCGTTAGGGCAGTTTATCTGCTTTACTCCCGGGTGCTGACCTTGCTAAGCTTCCTCTTGGCCACACTGCTACTATCACCGACGTCCTTCCCCAAATCACTCTTAGAATTCTGGCCATCAATGATGACATTGTTCGAGTAGACAACCCCATCAAAGATTTCATCCATCTCCTCCAAGGTTCTGCCCTTGGTTTCGACAAACAGCCAAGTAACGACAAATAGTATGCCAAGGTTCCAACCACCGTTGATAGCATAGTATCTCCAAGAGATCCTTTCGATAGCAAGAGGAGTGGTGCAAAGGTTGAGGAAGCTGAATGCATACCCGATTGCTTGAGCAACTACGACCCCTTTAGCGCGCTAAGACTATCGCAGCACCTCGGGAGGGTAAGTATAGGCCAAGATGCTCCTGCACGAATTCTAGTAAACTTGAGGAAATTGAGAGCTCGTTCACGTACCAGCTTGCCGCAACTGCAAGTAGGAACAGGGCAACAACGACAATCGCACCGATAGCATACGCATTTGTCTCGGGATGGACCTCGGTCAGGTAAGACAGGCCGGCCAGAATTCCAAACTGTCGTGTAGTCACAATAGGGGCATCGACGTATGTAAAAGAGAACGGATAATCTATTAGAAATAGAAAATAGGCACGAAGCACGCTCTAATATAGAGGGTATAAGCGAAGTAAGCCTCGGTAATTATATAACCGAGGTTACGTAACGTATAATAAAGCTATAATAAGGCTATAAATAACTAAAACTATTATAATATACCTCCCTAAATAAAATTATATTTAAAAAAAAGTATACTTAACTACTTATATTGTTATAAAAAGGTCCGCTAAAAATAAAAAACTAATTACTAAAATATAGGAATCTATTTATAAAAGGAATTGTAAAATAAATCGGTTTATATATAAAGTTATAAATAAAAAGTAAATTAGCTATAAATTAACCTCTATATTCGTTACTATAAATAATCTTAAAGCTATATTATTAATAGAAAATATAATAAAAAACGGCTTTTTATTAGTTAAATAATCGATTTATAAGTTAAGGGTACTAGATATGTAAATTTCTTATTACTACTTATAGTACCGACTTTTCTTTCCTTTTTTAACTTATATTTATATTTATATTATACGTATATACCCTTACTTTCCGCTCTTATACCCGCGTTTCTATACGTACGTATTATTAAAAAAAGGATCTTAGGTAATAGTATCGTATTTAAATACTAATTTATAAACGAACGGCTAAAAACTACGCTCGTACTATTATAGTATAAAAAGCTAAAAAACGTAAGCTTAAAACTATGGCCTTAGAAAAGAGCGGCGGCTCCCCTAGCCCCCTTAACGAGCCTAAGAAAAGTAAATAATATTTCTTTATATTATACTTTATTAATAATACGGTCTTTTTTTTTGTAATATTAAACTAACTACTTTATTTAATAAATAACGGCCTTATAGCTAAAATAGTTATTTAAAAAAATAATAAAAATAAAATAAGTTTATAGCCCCCTCCCTCGCCTCTTTTAAAAAAAGAAAATAACCTCTTCTCTTAAAGAAATAGTAAAAATAAAGTAAGTTTATAGCCCCCTCCCTTGCCTCTTTTTAAAGAGTATAAAATAATTAACTATACGTATAATATTTCCTTATTTATTATTATTTATAAAACTAATTCTTAATAACGGACCCTCTTAGTACTATTTATAATATTAAGGTTTAATATAAATTAGTACTTTTACCTTCTCCGTTTAGTTATAAATACTTTAAATATATTAAAAATATTTTTAGTAACCGTTCGGATAGTATATACCTCCCGGGTTCCTCTCTAACGGAGCAATCCGCCGGGGCTGTACTATATATTACGTATTAAAAAAAACTAAGTATAATACGCTCTATACTTAATTACTAACTAAAACTCTTAACTTTTTACTACCTATCTAAAGGGCGAGCTATACCTACTCTAACGTATATAAAACCTCTTAGTACTAACTTATCTAAGTAACTAAATCCCGTATTATATACTCCTTTTTATTAAGGGTTAAGGGACCCCTTATATATTCTTTTATATTTATAATATAGCTTATATTAAAAGTATTTATAGTTTTAAAGAGTATAAGTTTTAAGTTAGTATCAATATATTAAATTTTAATATTCGTATTAACTTAGCTATTTACGGCGTTTATACTATTATTTAACTAGATTCCGTATTATTAAAAAGTACTATACTATTCCTAGGGCGTATTTATATTAATTATAATAACTATAGTATTAAGCTAGCTAAAGAGGGCGCCTAGCCCGAGAGGGGTAAACTTATTAATAAGTATTTTTAAAGTTCTAGTTTACTAATTACTAACTATATACTAAGAGTAGAGTAGGTTCTTATTAAAGTAGTATTTTAATTAGCTAACTTCTTAACTAGTTATTTAACTAGCTATCTAAGTAATAGTTTATATATTAATAAGTTTATTTAATAAGTCTATTTAATAGGTTTATTTAATAAGTTTATTTAATAAGTTTATTCAGTAAATGTATTTAGTTTTAATAGAGAGTAGCTTTAAGTAATATTAAAAACAATAAGAATAAGAAAGATCTTTATAAACTCTAATATAAGTAATAGATATTAACCTATTTAGCCTTTTTGTTTTAAATAAAACTTCTACGTCGCTATTAAAGTTTAGAACCTCTATAATTAAAAAAGGCTACTTCTAACTATTATAACTAACTATTATAACTAATTATTATAGCCGACCTCTACTATTAGCCTTTTTAATTAGCGCCGCTATAGAAGTATATCGCTTAGCTTATTATTAATAAGTAGCTAAAGAGAGCAGCTTACCTATCCTAAATTAAATAGCGGTTTTTATATTAAGATTACTATATTACGTTAAGCGCGTACTTAGGATATATTATATATATTATATAGTTAAAAAGTATATTATATATATTATATAGTTAAAAAGTATATTATATTATATAATTTCTTTTAAAAGCGTAATCCCGTTAAGGTCGATCTTTTGCGCTTATAAAGCGGGAAAAGAACTACTATATACCTCCCGGGTTCGTATATTAATAATAAATATTTATATTACTAAACTTATAAAAAGTTAGGTTATACTCTTATTCTTAAGGGGTATATATAGGACCTAGGTATCAAGTTCTTATACTTTAAATAAGAAATAATAAAAAAGGTAGTAGCGGACGTAGCTCTAGTTATACTTAATACAATAAGTACTAAACAGTCCTTATCCTATTCTTTCTTTATAATCTATATAAACCCTAACTCGCGTAATAGTAGTATTATATAAGGCCCTTAAGTACGACGGTTTTTTAAGTAAAAATAAGGGCAAGGGGGTTCGTATAAACGAGGCTTTAATAAAAGAGGTATTTATAAACGCTCTTTTAATACTAAAAGCTTTATTAATAAAGCTTATTAAAACTATAATAGTATTAACTATTTCGTTTATAAGAGTAAATAGTATTTAAATCAAAATCGATACTCTTATTAATTTATATATTGTTTTAAATATATAGCCCACGTTAATATCTTTTTTAAATAAATACGTACTTACTTTTTTAAGTAAATAGCTTTTTTTTTAAATAACTTAACGGGGTTATTAAAGCGACTTTATATTTCTTAGTTATAAGCTACGTTCTTTAATTAAAAGCCGGGCCCGCTAGGCTATTTTATTACTTTTTAAACGTCCCTTTGTTTAGTATAATTATTTCTTATATATCTCTTATATTTAGGAATAATACGAAGTACTCGAACTTCGCTCTAAAAAGGTTCTTTATAAGACCGTTAATTAGTATTTTATTTATTAGTATATAAACTATTTAAAATAAGCTTCTTAAGTTTTCTTATTATAACTATATATTTTAAATATTAACGTAATATAAATAAGTTAAGATACGTTCCCTTTTCCTTATTATAAGTTTTGTTATGTAATAATTATTATAATATACTTTTTATATATTACCGAGCTTAAATATGATATTTTTAAAAAAGTATTTAAAAACGAGTATTTTTTTAATTATATATTTTAAACTTAGTAGTTCGACCTCTATAATAAACGTAGTTATTATATTCTCATAGGCTATTTTGTATTAAATAAGTTTATTAAAAAGGGAGATTACAAAACCTTATAAAGATCTTCTAATCTTTTTATTATTTATAAATAAAGCGTAACTTACGATTAATAATACTTATTTACTTCCCAAGATCCCGAAATATATTACTAAGTATTATATATAAAAAAGGTATTATATAACCTAGTTTATAATAGAATAATACTAATAAAATAGGTTTATTAAGAACTAAGAGAGTAGGGCGTATATAAAAGTAACATTAGGCCGAATTATAATTACTATATATAATATTAAACTAACTTCTTTTTTTAAAAAAACTTAGTCTTATTTAAAATAATAATCCCTAAGTTCTATAAGAGATTAGGCTATAAGTACTTAACTAATAAGGCTATAATATAGGTACAAGTATCCCCCCGACGGAGCAATCTACCGGGGCCGTACTGTGTATTACGTATTAAGAAAAACTAAGTATATTACGCTCTATACCTAACTACTAACTAAAATAGCTCCTAACCTTTTACTATATAAAGTCCTCCTAAGTTCTAGCTATCTATAGGGCGAGCTTTACTTACTCTAATACGTATAAGACCTCTTAGTATTAGCCTAAATAAGTAACTAAATTTACTATTATCTTTTTTTTTATATAAATATTATTATTACTTAGGGGGTCCTATAAAAGCTATTTAAGGCGCTTACTTATTACCCTAACCTTATATATTTCTAGCCTACTTATTATAATTACTATAACTAAATTAATATTAATATACTAAATTTTAATATCCGTATTAACCTAGCTATTTATAATACTTATAATATTACTTAGCTAAATTCTATATTATAAAAAAGTACTTTATTACTTTTTAAGCGTACTTATATTAGTTATAATAGCTATAGTATCGAGCTAACTAAAGAGGGCGCCTAGCCCGAGAAGGATAAACTTATTAACGGGCATTTTTAAGTAAGCTTATTAATTACTAACTATATACTAAGAGAGTAGTAGTTTATATATTAATAAGGTTATTTAGTAAGTTTATTTAGTAGGTTTACTTAGTAGGTTTATTTAGTAAATTTATTTAGTTTAAATAAAGAGTAGCTTTAGGTAATATTAAAAGTAATAAGGATAAAAAGAATTTTTATAAGCTTTAGTACGCTAAATATTAGCCCTTTTAGCCCTTTTTCTAAAAACCTCTACGTTATTATTAAAATTTAGAACCTTTATAGTTAAGGGCCGCCTCTAACTTTTATAACTAACCTCTACTATTGACCTTTCTAACTAGCGCTATTATATAAAGGGTAACTTACTTATCCTAAATTATATAGCGGTTTTTATATCGAAATTACTATATTATATTAAGCGTATACTTAGGGCACATTACGCGTATTATATAATTAAAAAATATACCGTATTATATAATTTTTTTTAAAAGCGTAATCCCGTTAAGGTCGATCTTTTGCCCTTATAAAGCCGGAAAAAAACTACTATATATTATAATTATCCGTGAGGTTTATAAATAAAAGCTCCTCGCTTACCTAAAGTATAATAAGGTTATAAAAATAATTAAATAACGATATTATTAGCTAGGCCTAATAATAAATACTTATTAATACGTATAGAACTATTATACTTATTACTAATTATAAAAGCCGCGTAATAAGTCCCTAGGGGAGCTAAGGCTACTTTTAGTACCTAACTACCCGTAGTAGTATAT
>MPDP01000060.1:0-146897 GCA_030869315.1 Colletotrichum cuscutae | reverse complement strand
CCCCCCCTGAGGGTCTTACGGATATAACCTTAAAAACCTATATAATCTCCTTATAGCCCTCTTAACTACTCTCTAGATATTACTTAGGAATATAGTATAGAGGATAGTATAACGAGAAAAGAGGAGATTTAAAAATTATAATAATAGCGATCTATAAGTTATAAGTATCGTAAGTACTAAAGGTTAATTAAAAAGCTACTACTCTTAAAAAAATCCCTTTATAATCTCTTATTAACATTACGATTATTATAATAAAAAAAGAACCTTTTAAAAAACTACTAAAAAGCTCCTTTATATAATACTAACTCCCGACGCAAATTACTACTTTTAAAAAAGTAAAAAATAGATTATTAACTAGTAGTAATTTATTTAACGAACGTATATACCTCTCGGGTTTTAATTTAAAAAGAAACGCTATATAATTAAGACGTTATTAAGCTACCCGTAAATATATTTTTAATATTAATTAATTAAGTAACTAAAAAAAGACTATTAAAAGAGTATCTAATTAAGAAAACTAAGAGTAAATAATAACAAGGCTTAGTACGAGGAAATAAGAAAAAGTAAAAAGGTCCTGGACCTTAATAAATTTAGTAATTAATAATAATATACTATTATTAAAGTTAATAAGTAGCTTTAAAACGACCTTATTAAAATAAATATACTAATTATTATAAATTAAAGTATAAGTTAGGAGATAATAAGGACCGAGTTAGTATACGGCTAAAAAAAAGGAATTCTTATATTATATAAATAAATAAAATTAAACTAAAATACTAAAGAAAGTAA
Organism: Colletotrichum cuscutae; assembly: GCA_030869315.1. Classification (NCBI taxonomy): domain Eukaryota; kingdom Fungi; phylum Ascomycota; class Sordariomycetes; order Glomerellales; family Glomerellaceae; genus Colletotrichum; species Colletotrichum cuscutae. The sequence continues at coordinate 146,108 of MPDP01000060.1, read as the reverse complement.
ATATATAGAGATTCTAATAATCCTAATGGTAAATAAATTAATATAATATTAGTCTATTTTATAAAAGTCTATACTTAAAAAGGGCTCGAGGGGCAACCCCTATTTTATAAAATTATTAATAACCTTAATAACTAGAATAATAAGTAGTTTATTAATATTAATCCGAACGTTATAAAGAAGGTTATTAGATTCCTCTATTATTAAAGTATTTTACTAGCCTAGGTAATAAGATAAAGAGCTTATAAAACGCTCGTTATAATAGTTATTATTAATAAATTTATATTATAAAATTAGAATTAAGTTAACTAAGTAATATTTGAATATGACGAATTTAGTAAAAGGGTAAATTAACCGGACTTCTAATTAAAAATTACTAATAATAATATATTAGCGCTTACTTTAATAAGGGCTATAGAAAGTATATAAGAGGAATAGATACTACTAGTTTTACTAATTATAATAACTAGCTTAGTAACGTTATTAATACGTAACTTACTACTTATTAACTAAAGAGGTATATAATTAATAATATAGAGTTAATACGACTACTCTAATATATAAAAGATATATAAAGAGGCCGACCTAACGGTCGTTATTATAAAGTAATTTATTAATTTTAAAAAGATCTTTTTTAAAAAGAAATTATATTTAAAAAAGAAATACGAGGTTTTATAAAAACCCCTTATGATATTTTACGATTATTATAAAAAAGTTAAAATCCGAGAGTAATAATACTACTTAGTAATTAATATCGTACTAACTAATAAGGCTACGGATTACTATTACTAAGTAGTACGTATTATTGATCGAACTTACTTTCTAAGCGTAGTTAATATAATTTAAAGTCGCTTTAAAACATAAATTAAAGTCTAAAGCTCTTATTTAAGCTAAGGGTATTATTATTTAGATCTATAGCTAGAACGATAAAAAAAGAACAGAGGCTAAAGATTTTTAAAAAACTTATTAATTATATTAATAAGCTAGTAAAAACGTAGTTAAATAAGAGAATAGATAAATAAAACGTTAGATATTTTTATATTATTATATAGAGAGTCTTAGAAACGAGAGTAACTTTATATTAACTACTTAAGTATTATAAGACCCTTTATTTAAAGCTAAGGTTAAGCTTTAATATTAAAATTAGAATACCTTACTAAACGTACTTATAACCCTACGATAGTCATTATTAATAGTACTAAGTCGACCGTATATATAAAAGTAAGGGGAGAGATACTAAGTATAGTAAGTATTAAGCTAGAAAAATAAACTTCTTAGCTAGTTACTAATTAGATCTAAAATAAAAATAATAAAAAGAGAAGTATTTTATATATAAAAAGGACGGCTATTAGTTAAGTAATTACTCTGAAGAAAAACGTACTAATTTATATGAGTAATATAAAAGGTTAAGAGTAGTAAATAGTAAAACTAGCCCTTAGTAATTTAACTAATTCTTTATTATATATAAGGGTAAGTCCGGAGGCACAGAACTTAGTAAAAGTATAATTAGCGGCCTAGAAGATCCGTATATATAGTGGTTTTTTTCCGGCTTTATAAGTACAAAAGATCGACCTTAACGGGATTACGCTTTTAAAGGAAATTATATAATATAGTACACTTTTTAACTATATAATACAGGCAATATATCCTAAGTACGCGCTTAACGTAATATAATAATTTTAATACGAAAACTACTATTTAATTCGGGATAAGGAAGCTACCCTCTTTATTACGTAGTAGCGCTAGCTGAAAAGGTTAATAGTAGAGGTTGGTTATAATAGTTAGCTATAATAGTTAGCTATAATAGTTAGCTATAATAGTTAGCTATAATAGTTAGAGATAGCCCTTAACTATAGAAGTTCTAAACTTTAATAGTAATATAGAGGTTTTTAAAAAAAGGGCTAAATAGGCTAATATTTACTACTCTTTAGAGCTCGTAAAAATTCTTTTTATCCTTATTACTTCTAATATTACCCAAAGTTACTCTCTATTTAAACTAAATAAATTTACTAAATAAACTTACTAAATAAACCTATTAATATATAAACTACTACCTCGACGAGAACTTACTCTACTCTTAGTATATAATTAGTAATTAATAAGCTAAAAATACTTATTAATAATTCTACCCCTCTCGGGCTAGGCGCCCTCTTTAGCTAGCTTAACGCTATAGCTATCGTAGCTAACGTAAATATACTTAAGAAGTAATAAAGTATTTTTTAATAGTATAGAATTTAGCTAAGTAATATTATAAGCGCTATAAATAGCCGGGCTAGTACGGATATTAAAATCTAATATATCGACGCTAGCCTAGTTATAATAGCTATAATAAGTAGGTAAGAAGTGTATAGGGTTAGGATAATAAATAAGTACCTTAAATAGCTCTTATAGGGCCCCCTGGGTAATAATAATACTTATATAAAAAAAAAAGATAATAATAGACCTAGTTACTTACGTGGGCTAGTACTAAGAGGTCCTGTGCGTATTAGAGTAGGTAAAGCTCGCCCTATAGATAGGTAGTAAAAGGTTAAGAGCTATTTTAGTTAGTAATTAAGTATAGAGCGTAATATACCTAGTTTTCCCTAATACGTAATATATAGTACGGCCCCGGCAGATTGCTCCGTCGGGGGGTAAAGATCCGTATATAATAAGAGATTTAAAAAATAAAAAAGATTTTATCCCTTATACTAACGAATTAAATTTTAATAAAATTAACGAGATTAACTACTCTTTTTTTACCTCGTTAGTTTTTAGAAAATATACGAGGCTAAATAAATAAAAAGTAATAAAAGATCTTAATAAGTAAGCTTTTATTTATAAATAATAAGGGAAGGTCCTTTAAACGTTAAATATAGAAGAAAGTAAAAGGACGAATTTAATAGTACTAAATTTTATTTTATTAACGTTTAAAAAGAAACATAGTACCGATCGACTCTAAAAGTAGTTAAAAAGGTTCTTTTTATACCCCCTAAATTACTTAAATACTAAGCTCGTATAAGTATTCTATACTAATAAACAATATGGCCTTAATATTTTTTAAGAGATTATTCTAAATATAGGGGTATATAATAGTTAACTAAGAGCAAGGGGTAATTTTACGTACTCTAAAAGATATCCCTAATTATGTTAAATACGTTAATAATAAGTATTATAAGGATTAGCTTCGGCCTAAGTAAAGAGATATATACTCTAAGTATAATAAAAATTAATATATACTTAAATATAATAGTCTTTTATATTTTACTTCTGAATATACTATATTTATTATATTTAAAAAATATAAACTAGTTAAGTATCGTATTTAATAATATAAAAGATAGATTATTAAATAATAAGTAGTTTATATTTATTAAAAAGCGATAGGGGTATACGTTTATAAGGCTTAAACTAGATATTAAATTTATTAACTATTTTATAAAGAGTAAGCTTAAGTAATTATATAGGTATTTTAGTTACTTATTAGTTATAAAACTATATAACCTCTCTATATAGTTAGGGAACAATATAAAAATAAGAGCTTTAAAATACTTAACGAGGATATATTACTAATACTAAATAAATACCTAAAGCCCGCGCAAATTTAAGTTTAAATTATATAACGAGCTTAACTTTAACTAAGAAATCGTTATTAATATCTTTTACTTAAATAATTGCTTAGTATTTTATATTATTAACGAGGTTATATTATTCTAAAGAGGCTATTTCCTTAGGGACCTATTTATTAAGATTATTTAATTAACGTTTTAAAAAGTATAGATTAATATATACTAAGGGCTACTAAATAGGATTAGAACTAATATAAATATAAGTTTTAAGTTAGTAAAGTTTAAAAATAATATTATTACGTATAGTATCTAACTAAAAGTCGTACTTATTAAGGTATATTATAGTATAAGTAAAGTAAAAAGAGCTTATTAATAATTAAAAAGAGCGTTTAAAATTATTTATAATAAGTGCCCTAATACTATAGATAAAGAGTGTTTTTAAATAGCTTTTAAGTATTATAATAATACTATAGGCCTAAAGGGGCTAGTTCTAACGTTTCTCATATTCGGGGTATACTTAAGAATAATAATAGCCTCGTTATTATTACTAAATATAGCTTAGCGAGCTTAGGTAATTCATAAAGTAATAAAAGTACTTTACGAAATAAATATAAAAAAGCGGGTTAATAAGGTAATAGCTACTTATAATAGGCTAAATATAAGCTTTAATCTCGATATATTATTAAACTTAAACCTTAGGATATAGAAAAAAAACTACTAAATAGTAATTAGGCTTATATAAATTAATCTTAGTTAACAAACGTTTATATATTATTACTAGAGATTAAAACTAACTCCTTAAAGTATCGATCTTAATAATACGACCGTATTATACCGATCTTAGTAAGGAGATATTAACTTAATAAAAAAGAAAGAGCTAGGGGAATCCCCTTAGTAGCTTAAGGAGGAGTAAGAAATTATTTTTAATAAAATTATCGTAATAAAATAAATAATTAATAATAATAAAAAAGAAATAACCCCTATATTATTAAAATATATAAGAAAACCTAGGTAGAGAGTACTATTATAGTACTTTGTTATTAATAACGAAGTAAGTAATATATTTTATATAATAAAAAAAAGCCGATTACGTATTTATAACTTAATTAGAAAAAAAGGGTATAATTATAATAGTTAGGAGACCCTTTAAGAGATTAAACTTAGTAAAAATAGAGATACTTTACGATCGAGAGGTCTATTAATTTATCTTCTATAATCTAATTAAATACGTAAGTTTACGTATTTTTAAATTATATATAGTTTTTTTTTAAAAAGAAAAGAAGGGTGCCCTATAGCCGTATAAGAAATCGAGGTACGTTATATAAGGGTATAGTAATATTAAAAAAGTAACGCTACTTACTTAGTCCCTTATAGTTTAACGTTATAACTAGCGCTTTATAATAATATTAATAATATTACTATAGTAAAAAGGGTACTAAATCTAGAGTCGTAATATTATATAAGCGTATACTTAATTAGTAACGAGGCTTACGAAAAAGATCCTCGCTTATTTTTTAAAAAACATAACTAATAAGTACTTGAAAAGTACGATTATTAAAGTACTTAGGCCGTTATATAGCCTCGTAAAATTAAGTACTTATTAATAAGTAATATACTATAACTTTTATATTAACTAATTATTAATAGTTATATTAATATACGATCCTTACTTTCTAATTTTTATATATATAAACGACCCCTTTAGTATTATAAAAATATAAATAAATAATACCCTAGGTTTATTAAATATCGAGTTTATAAAAAAAGAGAATAAAGAGCTCTATAAAGCTAAATTTATAGCTAAACTAAAAGAGATCCTTATATTAAAGTCCTTATTAGCGTTTAATAAAGGGATTTTAATAATTAAAAAGGATAATATAGTATTTTAATAAAAAAAGTAAGGTGAGAAAATTATTTTTATTAACCTAAAATCTACTAATTATAAAAAATAATATAGGGCTAATCTTATTTAAGGGGCTTATATCATGAGTATTTATTAACCCGAAGCTATTTTTAATTATACTAGAGCTACGTAAGCTATAGAGCTTATAAAGAGCAATTTCGATACTCTTAATTAATAATTATAATAATAATAAGAGAACCGAAACCGAGGTCTTATTTATTAACTTATTAAGCTCGCTTTAATAAGGCTTTACGTATTTATTAATAAGTTATTTATAAATAATAATAACCTAACTTTATAATTAAAGTATATTATTATTTTTATTAATAAGAACCTTAGTAAGGACGAATTTACGATCCGGGGTAATATTATTTTTTATTTATTAATAAAGAGTAAGCGAGTTATATATAGTATATTTATATTTAAAGTTTATTTATTTATTTATATATTCTACCTTTACTAGCTACTCGGGCGGTTCTTAGTATTATTTATATAGTATTAATATACGGTATTAGTAGATACTTATACTATTTTACTAGACTATTTCTTTTAGATTTTTTAACTTTTTAACTTTCCTTCTTATAAAGTTTATAACTACGGATTATTAATAATAATATTAGGCGCCTAACGCTACTACTTTATAAGCCCGCGCACCTAGCTAAGTTAACTACTCTTCTAAGTAATAATAGCTTATAATAGTATAGTATTAGAGATACCCTCGTTACTATTGTTAGGAATAATATCGACCTTACGATATCTACCCTAAAACTTATATACTTTTAACTTTAACTCGTATATATATATATTCGTTACTTCGTTTCTTTTATTAAAGTTAAAAATACTACCCTCACTATCTATTACTATCGCGCTATTACTATCGCTATTACTATCTAACTATTTACTTTAAATATACTTTATTAAAATACTAAAACGCTAACTCGTTAACCTTTAGGGCTTCTTTAATAACTAAAAGTTTAATCCTATAAGTATTATATTAAACAACCCTAAGCTATAAAAAGACTACTTTAATAAATATTATATTCGTAATATTAACTTATAAAAAATAGATAAATATATTATAATAAGCGTCGCTCTTATTAGCGCCTTTTTAATATAATAAAGTAGTATAAATAAACTTAGATTTAATAATATAATTAGGAGCTTAGAAAGAGCGTAGGTGAGCGTATTAAATAGGAATATTAAAAAAAGGTTATTATTAAATAAGATAAGGGGAGAAAGTAAGAGGTAGTATTTAGCTATTAAAAAGGTAATTAATATACTACGGAAGCGGGGTTATTAATATTTAGTAATAGCTACGGCCGGCTATAGTTAGTTATAAAGTTTTATTAAAGTATATAATAAAGATAGTTAATATTAACTTTAATAAACTAGCTTGCCCGTGAAAGCGAAAATAGCCCTTAATAAGGCGGACCGGACCCCAAAGGGATTTAAAGTTTATAATATAGTTAATTGCGTTAACCTCGCTTATACGATTTTGATTATATTTAAGAGGATTATAAATCGACTTAACCTTTTTATAATCTTTATAATTATTTATACCGATTTATACTCGCTATACGAGTACTTTATTAAGTTAAGTATTATAAAAGAAAAAAGGCTTATAATAAATATTATAGCCTCTCAGTAGTCGTATGAATAATAAAAGATCCTCGAGATTTATTAAATTAATAATAATAATAATAACCTTACTAACGCTTTTATAAAAATAGTACTTAATAAGGGGTTAGAATAATTTATTAATAAAAAAGGGTAATAATATAAATAAAAGGATAGGTTATATAAAAAAAGTAAAAAAAAGGGTAAAAAGAAATAACTTAGTAAAAGGGCCCGAGGTTAAATTAAATTTCTAATTATAGTAATAATAGTAGTAGTAGTAAGATTAATAAAAGGGAAAAAGTTAGTATTAGATTAGAAGTTTAATTTAACCTTAGTATACGGCCGAGGCTACGTAAGGGCTAATAAGGGGCCTTATTTATAATTACTATAGACTACTTAACCTATAGTTAGAACCTCCTTTTTATACTTTATATAGTATATTAAAATAGTTTAATTAACCTCCTTCGTTAACCTATAGTTCGAACTAATTAACTACTATCCCTATAATAGTGATACTAACATGTCTAATGCGTTCTGCCTGGGCTTTTGGCCAATCGACAAACCTATCCCTTGGCAAAAAATCGGCCCAGATACGACAATTGCTGGAGGGAAATGCGAATGCAACAACCCTCTAGTAAACGAATTTGCAGATATCGTCTTGGATGGCATGCCACAGATGGCTCAGGTAAGCGTCACTACACCATAATCAATCGGGGCAATATGCAGTAAAGATGAAATTCACAACCAACAATACAGATCTCATGCTATATTATGATGTCAACGCTGAAACTAGTGCTGGAAATTGGTGTAGAATTTATTCCTGTGGTAGGCAAGCCAATTAGCGCTGGTCTAGGTATGCCCTTGCCCCTCTCTCATTATCTCTCTGCACCTCCCGGTGCCTTTTCCATCTCCTATTCCCCTCTTATGAATCTGAAGCTTACACATCTGGTTAGAAATCGCCAATACGGCTGCTCAACTGGCAGCATATCTTTATCCCAAGGAAGAAGACCCTGAAGGCGCTTTCTCTTGGTGGCTTCAACCATGTGGCGGAACAAACTTGGTTCCGGAAGACATCAAAAAAGTATATGACATATTGAGCAACTCGCCTGCTGGAAGAGACCGATTCGAGAAGAAGAAGAAATCGGATAACCTCAAACAAGGTAGTGGCAAAAAGGGTGACGACAATAACCCCACTGATAGAAAGATCCAAAAGGGGCGGAAGTGCAGGGTTCCACCAGCAAAATCAACCATGCGACTTGGGGCTGCTAAAAACACATTGAGGATACAATCTTGTGTCAACGATGCGACAAGGAAAAATAATTTAGTTGTAACATCGGTTGTCTACGCACCCAACGCCAAGCCGACTGTTGTAGAGAGAGAATGTAGCCAAAAATGGTCTCAAGCTTGCTTCCATTATAGTTCGGCTATCAAGGTCAATCCGCAATGGGCTACTCTTACTTGTCCGCCTGAAGCCGCGGCAACGGCGTGGCGCTTAGATGCAGAAGCTGTGCCAGCCTTCCAGAAGCAACATAAAGGTAATAGGTGGCTGGATGAAGTCAAATCGAACCCTAATAAGGTAGATTGCGACAAAGACGAATACCCACCTGCATATCTTCTAGGACTACAGGACCCAGCCCGCCTCAATTCTAGTAAAAATGCACAGGGACAACTAATTCGTCTAATCCCAGGAGGAATAAATCGAGGAGCAGGACATATGTAAAAAGGAATAAGTTTTACTATCCGGGCAGTACTATTTAGCTATCCGGGCAGTAATCCACTTCTATATAGTCCGTACGACCAATCAGAGCCTAGTAATTTTTAGCACACCTTCTACGACCCCTCCTCCGCACTTTCTATATAAGCCCGAGCTCGTAATTCCTACTTTTTAAGTACGTACTTCCGCCCACTACTAATTAACTACTTCTACTTTAACCTACCTACTTTAACCTACCCACTTTAACCTCTACCACGTCGTTACTATTGCGTAGTTAATTAGTAATAGATTTATTATGACTTTTAATACTAAAAATTAATTTAGTAAAATCTCGTAATAATACTACTATTTTTCTATATATTAAAAACCCTCTTATAAATAGCGCGCCCACTAATTTAATTAATGCCCTTATAGCTACCCTATAAGTATTTACCCGTAACTATAGCTTCGTAATCGTTCGCTATAATATTTCTAACTACGTTAATAGCTAGGCTACGTACTATACTTTATAATACGACCGAGACTTAGTCCGTTAAACTAAGGATATTAGTCTTTACTAATTAAAAACGTAAAAAGTTAGCTACTCTTAGTAGGGTATAACTACCGCTCGTACTTAAAATAAAAAGAAATAGACGTTTAAAATTAAAATAAGAGATTATAATTACGGCCTATCCCTCTACTTATTAATATACCCTACTTACCGCTAGCTTTCCTCTAACTAAACCGCCCTTATTAATAGCTTATCTAAATATAATATTATTAAGCCTCGTAAGATCTTTAAAATAGTCCGTAACTACATACTTAACGTACTATCGTACTTTAAATAAAAAGACGTCTATAATAAGTAACAAAAGTAGTAACTCAAGCGCCTCGGTAGTAGGACCCCTATCTAAGTAGTCTTTTATAATATTTAGACCCGCGGCCTCTACTATTACGTCTTATAAAATAAAGAAGACCCCGACCTACCCGAGGCTATACTATAGACCTACCCATAGTATAAAAAGATATAAAAACGCTTTTTATAAATAGTAAGCTTCGATAATAAATATAAAACGAATAAGTTTAAAATACCTCTTTTTTAAATTATTAGTACTATAAACACTAGCTCGCTATTTAACTACGCCTTTATTATTATCTTATTAAAACGCTATAAATCGTATAACTTCCTTTTATAGTCGTTTAATACGATTTAATAAGAAGTAGGCGCCTAGGTACTAAGTATAGCTATTACTAACTTCGAAAATACCCTTCGCTCGGCCCTACTCGAGGTCCTACTTACTATTTAACTCTAACTTTATATTTTTTATATTAATACGAATATAGACTTTAATATTAAATATAAATAGCTAAGTAACGGCGCTATAAAAATTTAAAATAAGTTTAATATTAATAAAAATAAAAAATTTATTAAAGCTTTTACGTTAGCCCGTAAGGAGCAAAAGGCTACCGCTACCGCCCTCCTCTATAACCCATAGACTACAGTACTTAATAAGATCTTATGTACTAATAAATTATTTACTACCCAGTAGCTCGAGACTACCGAGTTCGAGTATATACCTACGGGCTTTTATTAATTATAAGTATACGTACTCTATATAGATTTAGAAATTAACTTTAATACTATTTAAAAAAAACTCTAAGCGGATCTTACTAACTAGAGTCTAGTCTTATTATACTTAGCTAATACGTATATCCCCCTCCGCTATTAGTAAGCCTAGTACTTTATTAGCGAGTATAAGAACTTCGGTATACGTACGAACTTACTTACTAAGACCGCTTATAAAAACCTAAAGTCTTATATTATTACTAACTATATAGACCTCTATACTATTTTCTAAGTAATCGACGAGATACTAACTAATAAAAAAAGGGGGTACGTTAAGGCTACTACTATTATAAAATCTCGTACCCGCCGTAAGTATCTCTACTAGCTATAGCTTAGTAATATAACTAAATAAGTAGGATATAAAGCTCTAGATCTTATAGCTTATTAGTACCGAATTACCCTTATTATAATACTATTACTTATTAATAAAAACCTGCCCAGTCTCTAGCCTTATTATAAGCACTTTACGAACTAGTATAAACTACCCTATAGCTATAAAATCCTCGAGATCCTAAAAACGACTAGAGGTTAGTTAATAAAGTACGATATCTACCTATATTAATAGCTCGAGTAGCCCCTAGTATATTAATCTATCCTATTTATAGAATATATACTAACCTCCCTAGGATCTTAATAATACCCTAATATAAATTAAAGATCCTCGTATTATAATTAGTTTATATAAGTAGCTACGTAAGTAAAAGATTCTAAATCTAATATTTATACTTATAAGTAATATCTTATTATTAAATAGCCTCCCGTTAAGTAGCTTACTATTATTAAAAAAGTAGCCTAGACCGCCTCATAAGGCTATAAACCTAGCCCCGCGGCTAATAAGAGCGGGTATTTATCATAACTAGTCGGTATTTAAATATAATATAAAGGACGAATTAGTAATAGAGCTATTATAAAAGATTATCTAGGATTATATTATAGTTAAAAAAGACGTCTCGACGTTAATAAAACGTAGTAAACGTCGTACTAAATAGCTGCTAGCGTCTATAGTGCTAGGGAATTTATAATCTAGTTAATTAACTAATAAAAAGCTATAATTAAGGATAGTTTTAATAATTTTAATAAAATCGAGATTCGACAAGATCTCTCGATTACCGTAATAAAAACTAAAATAATTTTTAAATTATATTACTTTACGTAAGTAGCTAGAAATAGTCTAAGTACCTGGGCAGAGTGTGGGGTAATTATACTAGTTATGGCTAATACGGGACGCGCGGGCTAAAAAGAAAACTTGAACGATCTAGACGCTACGATTGGTCTAAAAAGTGGATTACTACCCGGATAGCTAAACAGTACTGCCCGGATAGTAAAACTCAAAGGAATATGTCTTGGTGCCGCTATTGAAGATATGAAGGACTCCGAATTCAAGGCCAAAGTCGATGCCGACCCCAATAGGAAGACCATCATACAAGGCGGCGTGACAAGAACTCAGGCCGCTATCACGGCTACAGTTCGGCCAGAATTTACCATTAACAAATAGGGGCATGCTACCAACCCACCGGCGAACGATGGTCTGGAGCTCAATACTTGTTGGCCAAACAATATTGCTGCGGGCGACCCAGGCTTTGCCTTGTTAACATTTGATCCATACTACAACACCCACCCGCGACTATACAATTACAGTATACCATATGTTAAAGGTTCGAATGGTTCCTGAAACCAGTTCAGACTGATAATCTCGACATGGAAGAGCATGGGCATTGAAAAGACGAATCATTTCCCAGCACGCACATCGTATGCACGCGAGTTGGCATATTTAGTGCCTAGTTTACCTTTTGATACGAAGGGTTGGTGACTTAGTTACTTAGTTGGCCTTGTTATGGAGCAGGTTTGTCATACCAAATAGTTGTTTTGCGATTTGGAGATTGTTTCGATGCCCGATTATCTGCACCTAGTAGTTTAGATAGAGTACTAAAATTATACAAGCTCTAGGAGCTCATTTAAATCGATACAAACAACTTTTGTAAGTGATGATAAGAATGCTGATCTATTGACTACTTACTTTAGGTGCTTTCTGCAGATCACCACGATGGATAATTAACCCATTGCAAATTGGAATCTTCATTACATGTGATAGTTGCGAGAGCCGGATTAAATTGGTCGCCTCTCAGTCAGCTAGTCTTGAACCCCCACTGAGCAGGAAATTGTTTTGAATCCATATCATCCCATGAAGACAAGAGCTGTATGGTACAACGAATCCGAATTGCACCAACAGCATTATCAATTTACCCTTGCCCTGCAGTATGCATACCTGATTTCTAGTCCTCCCAAATATACAAAACCAAGAAGCTAGCATATGCGATTAGAAAAGCCAACTAATATTCTCGCAAGATCAGGGAGATGAAAAGGTTTCGTGCGAGAGTCAAGGCAGAATGGTTGATGGATCACAGGCAGTTCTCCGGCATTGAAGCTGGGTACTTAGGCATGCGAAAGATGTTGAATTGCCCACGAGAAATTTCTGTCTACGAGACCGTGATCGAATTTTCCAGAGATCTAGGCCCACTACACCGTTGACGCCTTGACGGGTAGATTTGAATAGGTGGGTAGCTAGATGCGATATGGATATTTTTGCGGATAGACACGATGCTTAAAATGGGTAAACAGGCACTTCCTTATAATAGTACCCTGCCTACGTACGGAGGACAGTATGCGCCCTATTCATTTGATGTACAAACCATTAGGCCCGTTGCAAAAATTACAGTTGTCCTCCAACGGTAGGTGGGTCAGCTGGAGAAATCTTTAAAGATCTGATCATTGATACCTCCCAACACCTGATTCGAGTTGATTGAGGCTGAAGAGGGGTGAGGACGATGACATAGTGCCGACTAGGCCTCGTCAGGGTAACCCGGCCAAGACAAGGAGGATGCGGGGTGACCAATCCGGTTCTTTACCGCGCTGGCACCGGCGAAGTAAGTGGGTCGGGCGGATCCGGCGGACCGCGCTCGAGACACGAATAGTGCGCCTTCACACGACCCCGGCAAATTTTCCTCATCTGGCCCACGCGGAGGCAATCCATTCGACATTCCAACTCCGTGTCAACTGTCCATGCAAAGATCAGTCTATCACATCTAACACACAAGCATTCGCTTCTTCTGCTGCCCGTTCCATTGGGATTGGTCTAGAACTTTGCCTCATTTGCTCTCCCCTTCTATCGGAGGACGGCTGAACTTTCGGGCTTTCTTGGCGCTTTGTCTTTCCCCTCTCTCTCCCTCCCTCCGTCACTCACTCACTTCAACGGGCCCGGCCGGCTCTCTCAGCCATGTCAGCGAAACCCCGCCGTACCCTTGCGGGGCCAATCTTCCGCGTCCGTACGGGCTGCCTGACGTGCCGCGGTCGCAAGAAGAAGTGCGACGAGACCAAGCCGCGGTGTCGCGGTTGTGAGCGGAACCGCCTAGAGTGCCGCTGGCCCCCAACGTCCTCATCCCAGGCCGCCGCCGCTGCCTCTTCCTCTCAAGCTACCCAAAGCGGCGGCGCCTCGCGCTCACCCCGCGAGGTAGGAAATTCGCCAGAGAGCACGCGGCAGGACGATCTTCAGCCTACTGCTCCTTCACCAGCAGGGTCCACGGTGGCATCCCAGAGTCCCCAGCATCTCCCAGATCGTTCAGTCAACTTCTCTTTTGCATCACATATTCAATCCTCGGAATCACCAAGTGCAGCCACAACAGACTCGAGTTCAAGTCCGGCAACCCAGATCGTCACGACGGACCAGAACGGCGCAATCATCGTCCCTCCCCAGACGCCAGAAGAGCACACAACGACTGCTATCGGACTTGAAGACCCTTCCGCCTTTTCTGTCTTTAACACGGAAGACCCGGACGATGGCGAGGCTACGGATCAGATGGTGCACTCGCCAGTTCAACCAATGTCGATATTCAGAGATCACCATGTGCCGAGGTCGATGAACCTCCTGGCCGGCAATCAGGATAGCAACTCACTTGAGCTTCTCAGTCATTACCTCAGCGCGACATCGCTCAGTATGGCCAATGGATCCACGGCAGACAACCCTTTCACCGCGCAGTTGATTCCTTTAGCATTCAGCAGCGATCTCGTCTTACAACTACTTCTTACGCAGAGTGCCGTCCACCGAGCAGCAAAGTCTTTAGTTCCGACGGACCATATTGCAACCAAATACTACAATCAGTCGCTACGACTCTTTCAGCAAAACATCTCGACGTACATGGGCGGACAGCATGGTGAAGAAACGCTGATCCTGGGCATTGGTGCCCTGATTCTGTGCTTGGTCGAGGTATGTTGCACAGTCACGCTCGGAATTGAGTTCACCGTGATATTGATACCCCTTGTAGACTGCCAAAGGTGACGTGAATGGAACCATCTTCGACCATCTCATGGCAGCCCAGTCCTTGATCTTGCCCTTCTTATCTGCGAACAACACCTTTCTACACAAGACTTTGAAAGACTTCTTGACCGAATACTACATCTACACGGCGACCGTCAGCATGATATCCATAGACGCAAGACTTGGTGATCAACTATTCCTCAGCAACGATCTCATTCTCCTCGCCACTGAGCTCGTGGCATCCTCTTACATAGGTAGTCTATGCGGATGCTGGCTAGATCTGATCCTGCTGGTGCCTTCGATCTTCGACCTGGGACGGCGGATAATGAGCCACATGGACGAGCCGGATTGGCGCCCATCAGCCGATGACTTTATTCTGTTCTCACAACTACAAAGCCAGATCCTCAACTGGCAGCCAAACCCCATGGTGACTGAGAATGTTGCCTTGGCTGGATATATATACCAGAAAGCCTTGTTGCTCTATCTGCACACGGCATTACATACACTTTCTCGAGAAGAGCACGGCCTCCAGGCAATGGCTATCCAAAACGCCCTCAGCGGAGCTCTCTCACATCTAGCACAACTAGATCCTAGCGTCCGCATAAACACTAGTCTATGCTGGCCCATCACCATTATCGGTTCGTGCGTCACAGATAAGGGACAACAAGAATTCCTGCATGAGAGGTTGGGCCATATGTTTGCCACCATTGGTCTGGGTAACATCCGACAAACTTCAGTCGTACTGCAGCACCTGTGGGACCACAACGAGGTCATTCCAGCGGATATTGGGGCAGGTCCTTGGCAGGTTTGTCGGGTCATGAACGAGAATCAGATTTGGATTTCATTTGCGTAGATGGACTGGGGACATGATTGATATGAATAGCGGCGGTGTTTAAGGGGCCAGCGAGCGTGCGAACGAACGAAAAATGGCGGCGACTGGCGGAACAGAGAACATTTTTCGATCAACATGTGTGTACATTTATGGACGGGTCTCATCAAGAGCGGGCGAATACGATACCACGAATATTTTCTTTATAGTAAGGTATGAGGGACTAAAGCTTCTACTATTTGACTAAACTGTCAAACTTTTCACCATTACCACCCCTTCCACGGAACCCAGGTATCTACCACAACATCATTCTCATCTACAACGTAGTAAACATGATAGGCCGCAGCAGTAATGCAGGCATGCTGGACATTGAGGAACACCTTATCGCCAACGTCGAAATTCGCTTCCACATCTCTGCGCTCCGGCTCAGTAGTCTTTGAGCCCGGTGTCTGAACTTCACCCAGGATACCGTGTTCCTGAGACATTCGGACAACAGCCCAGTCAGGCTTGCCGACAACCTTGCCGTAGCCTGGGTCCGGGCCAGCTTCCTTTGACAAGGCGATTGTCCCGGCGTTGATGAGAGCCTCGTTGCGCTCCGGGTATACGCTGCAGACTTCGGAGAGGACGCGGATGGCCTGGTCTTCGGCTCCAATGACGCTGGTTGCGACCTGTTGGAGATCGTTTGTTGGGAAGTTCCCTAAGAAACCCTCGTGTTAATCGTGTCTCGCCTCTGCGGTCAAGATTAGCGAGAAGTACATACCGGCGTGCAACTCCAAGGTGACGTTCTCGGGGATCGCTGCCTTAAGAGTGCCAACAACATGAGCTGTCGGTGTGGCGCCCACAGATAGGGTGAGTTTTCTGTCACCAGTAACCAGCTTCGCAGCGCTCAGGACACTGTTGATTTCGACCGTAAGGAGATCCTCCACTTCTTGTGGTGTCCGGCACCCATAAGAGTGGCCTGCATGGCAGTAGAAGCCCTTGAGAGTGACGGCTGATGAGTTGTTGACGTGTTGAATCAGCTTTGTGAGACGATCGCTGCCCAGGGGAAGACCGGCGCGCTTGCTACCCACATCGAGCTTGATGTAGATGTCCCAGGGTTTGATTGTGCTTTCCGTGTTCTTGGCGACAAACTTCTCTACGATTCTGAGCTGCTTCTCATGGTCGATCATGAGCTGGACGTTGGTGGACTTTCGTAGATCTTCCAGAAGATGGATGGTGCTTGCTGGAGGCGGCAGCCCATACAGAACCTAAAAGAAAATGCCTCAGTTCTGCGAGTCCTTGTGTATCTTTAGTGGCGAATCATAACAAACCTCCTCGAGAATGCCCTCTTCTGCTAATGGCAATAATCCACGGATTTCTGACAGTGTTGATGCCACAACTCTCTTGTACTTGCCATCTCCCAGCATCAACCGCGTGACTTCCAGACTCTGCGAGTCAGTTAGTCATGACCTCAAATACGTCGGAGTGGGAAATATGTCAATTTCCTACCTTGAGGGTCTTAACATGAGGTCTAAGTGTGACTCCGGCCTTCTCGACATCCTGATGCAGCCTCTCAATATTCTTCTTGATGGTTGGCAAGCTGAGAACAAAAGAGGGCGTAGGCAGGTCAGTGACCTTGGAGTCAATGAAGGAGCGGTGGTTCTGTAACGAATAATCCATGGTGCCTGTCTACAGTATGGAAGTATGCGTGCTGCAACGTTATGCTTCTAGAGAGACTGCCAGCGACTGAAGAGACAGCATGATTTTCTCCGAATCCTGCCACTTTCCCGCGGACCAGTCGGAGTCGACTTGTTGACATGGGCTACACTGTCCAGAAAGGACGCCTGAGAGAGGAGGAATCAGTGCGACCGAGATAGCCGAAAGCGGCGCTGGACAGCTGTGGGGCATCTCCCCGCTCCGGCGCCGGCAAGGATTCAGCGCGGAAAACGTCTTTATTGGCAGAGTTTACGGCAGACTGCAAGAGGCACTCCGCCAAAACACTTTTTTTATGTATTAAAGTAGAAATCGTATTTTATAGTTACCCCACTACCTAGGATAGGGTCTAGACTAGTATAATAACTTATAAATAGTAGTTATAGAGATTTATAGCTTAAGAAGTATTTTAATTTCGTAATATATTAAACCGTACAGTAGTATATAAAATTATATAATATCATATCTTAACGTAAAAACTTTTCTTTTTTTTATAACTTTATTATAGAAGTAATTATTACTTTTTACCCTCTTATAAGTAAAAATTACTTTTTATTTAAGTTATTAAACTAATAGCTCGCTTATAAATATTATAATATAGATTTATAATAACTTCTAGTCTCTATATAAGATATTACTAAACTAATCGACCTTATAATACCTCTTTATAAAGCTATTTTAAAACGACTAATTAATAATAATACTCGTATAAGCTCTGCCCTTTTTATATAATAAGAATATATAAACGTATAAGCTTTAATATTAATAAGATCTCTTTTTATAAGCTTAAAAGAGTAAGAACGAAGTATTTAGTAAATAAAAAAGAAGCTAAAGTAATTATTAATAATTAATATCTCTATTATATTATATAACGTATCCTTTTTTAAAAACGAACTTAACGGTTTTTAAATAATAACTTATATTAATATCTAAGTTATTAACAAGTTTATTAAAAAAGTTTAGTTTAATTGCTTCTTAACGTTCATTTTATATTAAGATATAATACGATCTATTATTTTATATTTTATAATAAACTAGCAAATTCTTTTAATAAAGTAAATAGTATTTCTAATTAATATAAAAAATCCTTACGATATTTTAGAGTACTATAAAATAGCGTATAAAGTTATAAGTTTAGAGAGATTCCTTTCTAAAGCTACGATCTTATATAAAAAAGATAATTACTAACTTTTAATTATTTTTTAAACTAGAATTAAGTTACTAGTTATTAAACTATAGTTAGTAAAGAAAGGAAAAGGTCGTTTAAAGCTAATTATAACTAAAACTTTAGGCAAAACGACGTATAAAAATGTTCTAAAAACACAGCTTTTAATAAGTATTAGTATTAAACTAAAGATAAAAATTAAGGAGGAATTATTAATTAAATAAGAAAAGAAGATTATTAAGAAAGAGGTAAAGGCTAAGAAAAAGGTTAAAAAGGATAAAAACGATAAGAAAAACGAGATTATAGTAGTTCGATAAGAAAATAAAGTTTATAATAATAAATAACTTCGTATATTATAAGGATAAAAATAAGTATTCTTATTAGTAAATAGTTTAGAATAAACTATAATTATATTTATAATTCCTTTTCGTTCTTAGTATCGCTCGTAATTACGAAGCTATTTAATATTTTAAGATTAATTCTAGAGTTTTTTAATCTTTACTTAACTTATATAATACTATCCTATAGTTTACTAAGTAAAGTAATTTTTAATAAGAGCTTATTACGTATATACTACTTTAAACGAATATAAAAATCTTAATATACTTTAAAATAAAAATAATTAACCTTACTAAACTTCGTACTTTTAACTAATATAGTTAAGGAGCTCTTAATAATTAAGGTATAAATTTATAAAGTAGCTTAAGAAAGATATACGTCTAGATTATTACTATTTTAAATAGTATTTAATAGTTATTAAACTTAGTCTTAGTTAATTAGCTATATAAAGTCTTATATAGTTCGTAACGTAAATTAATAATATAGTTACTATAGCTAACTAGAAATAACGTAAGGGCGACCTTTTTAATAACGAATTTAATAAGAGTTTTAAATTTATATAAAGTTAATAAAATTAGAACGAATTAGTAATATATACGTAAATAGAAGTATAATCTAGTTAGAGAGTATATTTATATAGAATAACCCTTAGAACTTAAGTAGTTAGAAGTATTTTTATAAATATAAGTATATTTATATATACGAAAATATATATTACTTACCTACTAATATACTAATCTACTTTAATAAAGACGATTTTACTAATTCTTAATCTTAATATTATAAATACTTTTACTAAAGATTTAGTAATTACGGAATATAATTAGACTTTTTATTATTAAATAGTATTATAAAAAGTAGTAATAAATACTAAATATAAGAACGTTTCTTTCTCTCGGTCTAAACGAACTCGTAATAATATAAATCCCTATTATTAAATAATAATAAGATATTATATAAGTATATTCTGGGATGTATAAGTAGAAACCCCTATATAGAACTATATAATAAACCGTAAATAAGTATTAATATTAGTATAGATCCTAAATCTAAATAGTAAAAGTTTATTGTACGTATTTAAAAACTAAATATAATTTAGTCTAGGAGTCGTAAACCCTTTATAATAGTACCTTATTTTACTTAACTAATCCTAGACCTATTATAAAAAGGTTTTATAATATATAAAGTAAAGTTTATCTTAGCTAATAATATAAGCTTATTAGCGAACTTATATATAAAAATACTCTTTACTATACTTTTTAGTATAATAAGTAACTTTTAGTATATTAAAAAAGAACTTTTCTAATTATTATTATATAATTACGAGCTATTTTAATATTTATTATTACTAAAGCTAATTCTGTTAACGAAGTATTTATAATCCTATAGCCGTAATTACAAATCCTTTAGACTAGAGTTAAAAAAGGATATTTTTATTATTTAAGTATTATTAAAAGAATAATTCTTAGATACGAATTAATAGATCTTTAAAAAAGACCGTACGCTCTTTTTATCATAAGTCCTATTTTGTAAGTTAATGTTTAAAAGTTCGCTTTATAATTCTAATACTAAAAACTATAAAAATATGTATAATAATCATATTATAGGTCTAATTACTCTCTAACTTTATAATAATTATCGTTTAATATAGTAAAAGATTAATATGCAGTGGTACTATTCTAAGAAAGTAGTAATATATATTAAGAAAAACACTTTAAATAAGGGGTAAATGTTTATATATAATTATAGTAATATATAGGGGTATCCTTTTATTTATAAGGTCTTATAAGTATATATATAAAAATATAAACGCTTATAGGAAATTTATAATACTAAAAAGGACGGAAAAGTATATAACGATAATATATAATAAATAAACGTTTTGTAATTTTATTAAAAACGTTGAACTTTTAGGGGGAGCCTTTGTACAGTTAGTTACGGCCTCTTATAAGCTAAACTAAGCGCGTATACTCTAGGTTATAGCTAGTAAGTACCCTATAACTCCATAGGGGCCTTATTACCTAGGTATTAAGCTTAACTATACTATATCTTAATATATACTTATATAAACTCCTATACTATATTATATAAAAATATCAAATTAATTACTCCTTACTTAGAATTTATATAAGTTAGTAATTCTCTTTATAATCCTATACGCTATTATATATACCCTCTTTATTATCTTTAGCCTATTTAGCTACTTATTTAAGGGCTTTTATTATTATATAGAGGTATTTAATAAGGATATTACCTAGAGACTTAAGTAGAGTACTAATACGGATTTTACTACGGCCTTTATAATTATAACTACGCTTTATAACCTTAATAAGTATATTTCGAGCTAATACGGACCGTTAGTAAACTATAAATAAATATAAGGTAGTATATAGTAACGTACGAGTAGTAATAAAAAGCGTAATAAGCGTATACTCGTATATATTAAATATATAGTTATAACTAGAGTAGGCCTTGCTTATAAAAGTAACGTAATTAGCGAATATACTTTTACTAGCTTTATAACGGGCGTATAACTTAGTACTAGTCTTAGCGTCGCTATATATAGTTATTTAAATAGTATTAATAGCCTAAGTATAAGTTATAGTAATCTCCCCGGGTATATAACGGCTATTCTTAATAATCTTAGGCTTAAGCTTAATCTAACGCTAGGGCTAGATTATATAGGTTAATATAGTAATATTAAATAGTATAAGGTAGTATATACTAACCTATATAATATTAAGGTTATAGATTTTATAAAAAGTTTTTTAAAAAAAAAATAAAAAGTTTATAAATAATATAAGAATCCGTATAATAAAGAACTTATTATATAGAGATATACGTATTAATAAGGAGGTAAGAGGTTATTTTATAGGACGTAAGGTCGTTAGGGTATACTGTGGGCTAGTATACGGGGGCTATTAAGAACTATATACCCTCGATATAGTTTAGAACGCTATATTAAGTATTTATTATAAGTATTATATAGCGTACGCGATTATTAAGAAAGGGAGTGTCCTATAGGAAGTTATTAGTATATATACGTAAATAGTCAATACTAAAGAAATAAGTAAATAAAATATATTAAATTATAAATAGGTAAGTATACGTAATTATACTTATAATTACGCGTACATTAGCCTAGGAAAAAGCATAATTACTAATTAATAAAAATTATACTAGTAATTGCGTAAAGAATTGCCTAATTACTAATTAATAAAAATTATACTAGTAATTACGAAAAGAAATTGCCTAATTATACGTAATTAATATTTATAATAAGTAAATTACGAATATTGTATTTATAATTGCGTATATAATTAGGTAATAGTAAGAAAAGTAAAGTAAAAAAGGGTATAAAGTATAATAAGGCGAAATATAATCGCTAATAAGTAATTATAGGGGCGTAGGCGAATTACTTACCTTACTTAAGGAATAGTAAGTTAGTTAAGAAGAAAGGGAAATTAATTAATAATAAAAAGTAATATAGAAGATATACCCCTAGCTACCCTACTTTTATTAAGCGGCATAACCGCCCTTACGTAACCCCTACTACCTATGGTCGTAGGTTATTCCTTATAATAATATACGGGATTTATTATAATATTTATTTATATATACGAGAAAGTTATGCTATTAATACCTAAAATATACGGTAGCCGTAGGTCTATCGGAAGGAAAGGTTTTGGCGGAGTGCCTCTCGCAGTCTGCCGTAGAGTTGCCCGTTTCCTTGTCATCGCTTATCGTCGGTTTCTCGATGACGGAGACGTTGACCGGCGTTGCATCAACATATGAACCAATTAGTTGATAACTTCCCTCAAGCCACAACTTGTAATACGGTATTGTAGACACTGATTATCGTCGTCTCAGGAATCTGTGCAGCGTTGTCATCAGGCAAGGTTACCATACTACTGAGATCCCTTCAGCCTACTAACTTGGCCGTGGCAACCGGATGCCTAAAAAGAAAAAAGGAACAAGTTGAAGAAACAAAGAATTTCAACGGAGGACTATTCCTTTCGCGGCTTCAGCTGAACAACAAACCGTTCGTTGTAGGCAATACCCCCGACAACCACAAACTCTCCCTCTTCCTTCATATCAAAGTCAAACTGCCGAAAAGTCTCTGAGAGCAGCTTGTACAACTCCATGATGGCAAGGTCTTTTCCTAGACAGACTCTAGGTCCAACGCCAAACACAAAAGCAGAAGCATCCATCTCGCTGATATGCTCCTTGGAATTTCCCTCGTCCTCAAGCCACCGCTCTGGTCGATATACCTCTGGGTCCGGGGCATACAGATGAGGGTCCCGTTGAACGACGTACGAATTGCTCGTGATTTCTGCGCCAGCGGGTACCCAGGTACCGCCCACGACTTTACTATCCGGGGACGGCGCCACTCTGCCGAACAAGTTCGTCGCGGGCGGGTGAAGTCTCAGAGACTCCTTGATATAAGCCACAAAGTAGGGCAAGTGTGCCCTTGTCTCTTCGAATTGTATGGGTGTACTGAGAAGTTTGGCGTCGGCGGCAGCTATTGTTAGTATCCCTATCGTAGGGATATTAGTCGATTAGTTCGAATCGTGGGTTAACGAAGTAGGTTAATTAAACTATTTTAATATACTATATAAAGTATAAAAAAGAGGTTCTAATTATAAGTTAAGTAGTTTATAATAATTATAAATAGGGCCCCTCGTTAGCCCCTATATAGCCTCGGCCGTATATTAAAGTCGAATTAAACTTCTAATTTAATACTAACTTTTTTTTTATTAATCTAATTACTACTTTTATTATTATTATTATTACTACGATTAGAAGTTTAATTTAACCTCGGGCCTATTTACTAAGTTATTTCTTTTTACTCCTTTTTTTTTACTCTTTTTATATAACTTATTCCTTTATTTATACTATTATCTTTTTTTATTAATAACTTATTTTAATCCCTTATTAAGTACTACTTTTATAAAAGCGTTAGCGAGGTTATTATTATTATTAATTTAATAAATCTCAAAAATCTCTCGTTATTTATATAACTACTTAAGGGCTATAATATTTATTATAAGCCTCTTTTCTTTCGTAATACTTAGCTTAACGAGGTACTTATATAATAAGTATAAATTAGTATAAATAATTATAGGAATTGTAAAGAAGTTAAATCGATTTATAATCCTCTTAAGTATAGTTAAAATTACGTAAGTAAGGTTAATATTATTAACTATACTATAAACTTTAAATACGAGTACGCTACGTATTACTCGCTTATTCTTCGTTAATAAATAATAAATAATATTACCTTAGATCGTAAATTCGTTTTTACTAAACTTCTTATTAATAAAAATAATAATATATCCTAATTATAAAGTTAAGTCGTTATTATTTATAAATAATCCGTTAATAAATACGTAAAGCCTCGTTAAGGTAAGCTTAATAAGCTAATAAACGAGACCTTAGTTATAATATTTTTATTATTATTATAGTTATTAATTAAGAGTATTAAAATCGCTCTTTATAAACTCTATAACCTATATAGCTCTAGTATAATTAAAAATAGCCTTGGGCTAATAAATACTCGTAATATATACTCCTTAAGCGAGCTTAGCCCTATATTACTTTTTATAATTAGGGGATTTTTAATTAATTAGAGTAATCTTTTTACCTTACCCTTTTTATTAAAATATTATATTATCCCCCTTAATTATTAAAATCCCTTTATTAAACGCTAATAAGGATTTTAGTATTAAGATCTCCTTTAGTTTAGCTATAAATTTAGCTTTATAAAGCTCCTTATCCTCCTTTTTTATAAATTCGATATTTAATAAACCTAGGGTATTATCTATTTATATCCTAACGATACTAAAGGGGTCGTTTATATACGTAGAGATTAAGAAGTAAGGATCGTATATTAACGTAATTATTAATAATTAGTTAATATAGAAGTCGTAGTACGTCGTTTATTAATAAGTGCCCGATTTAGTAAGGCCGTATAACGGCTTAAGTATTTTAATAATTATATTTTTTAAGTATTTATTAGTTATTTTCTTTAAGAAGTAAGTAAGGATCTTTTTTATAAGCCTAGTTGCCGATTAAGTATATACTTACGTAATATTATAACTCTAAATTTAGTATCCTTTTTACTATAATAATACTATTAGTACTATTATAAGGCGCTAGTTATAGCGTTAAACTATAAGTAATTAAATAAGTAGCGTCGCCTTTTTAACGTTACCGTACTCTTATATAACGTATTTCGATTTTTTATATAGCTATAGGGTGCCCTTTTTTTTATTTTTTAAACTATATATCATTTAAAAATATATAAATTTGCGTATTTAACTAGATCGTAGAGGATAAATTAATAAATCCCTCGATCGCGTAGTATTTTTACTTTTACTAAGTCTAATCCCTTAAAAAGTTTCTTAGCTATTATAATTATATTATTTTTTTATAATTAGGTTATGAGTACGAAATTAGCCTTCTTTTTTATTATATAGAATATATTAATTATAGTAGTATTAGTAATAAATTATTAAAGTAGTACCCTTTGTTTAGGTCTTTTTATATATCTTAGTAATATAAGTATTACTTCTTCCTCGCTATTATTATTTACTTATTTTATTATAATAATTTCGTTAAAAATAATCTCTTACTCCTAGTTATACTATTAAGGGGATTCCCCTAGCTCTTTTCTTTTTTATTAAGCTAATATCTCCCCGCTAGGATTAGTATAATACGGTCGTACTACTATAATTAATACTTTAAGTAGTTAGTCTTAGTTTTTAATAACGATATATAAACGTTCGTTAACCGAGATTAATTTATATAAGCTTAATTACTATTTAGTAATTTCCCTCTATACTTTAACGTTCGAATTTAGTAATATATTAAGGTTAGGGCTTATATTTAGCTTATTATAAATAATAATAGCTTTATTAATTTAGTACTTTATATTCGTTTTTTAGAGTACTTTTATTACTTTATTAATTACCTAAGCTCGCTAGGCTATATTTAGTAATAGTAGCGAGGCTATTATCGTCCTTAAGTATACTCTAAATATAAGAAGCGTTAGAACTAGTCTTTTTAGGCCTATAGTATTATTATAGTACTTAAATACTATTTCAAAATACTCTTTATTTATAGTATTAGGATACTTATTATAAATAATTTTAAATACTCTTTTTAACTATTAATAAGCTCTTTTTATTTTATTAATACTATAGTATACCTTAATAAGTACGATTTTTAACTATATACTATACGTAGTAATATTATTTTTAAACTTTATTAATTTAAAACTAATACTTATATTAGTCCTAATCCTATTTAGTAGCCCCTAGTATATATTAATCTATACTCTTTTTAATATTAACTAAATAGTTTTAATAAATAGGTCCCCAAAAAATTAGCCTCCTTAAAATAATATAACCTCGTTAATAATATATAGTACTAAGTAATTATTTAAATAAAAAATATTAATAACGATTTTTTAATTAAAGTTAAGCTCGTTATATAATTTAAACTTAAATTTATATAGGCTCTAAGCGTTTATTTAGTACTAGTAATATATTTTTATTAAGTACTCTAGAGCTCTTATTTTTATATTATTCCCTAATTACTTAAAGAGGTTATATAACTTTATAATTAATAAGTAGCCGAAGCGCCTATATAATTATTTAAGCTCTCTTTTTATAAAATAGTTAATAAATTTAATATCTAATTCGAGCCTTATAAATATATACTCCTATCGCTTTTTAGTAAGTATAAACTACTTACTATTTAATAATCTATCCCTCGTATTATTAAATACAATACTTAACTAGTTTATATTTTTCAAATATAATAAAAATAATATATTAATAAATAAGATATAGAAAACTATTATACTTAATTATATATTAACTTTTACTATACCTAGGGCGTATATTTCTTTACCTTCGCCGAAGTTAATTTTTATAATACCTATTATTAACGTATTTAATATAACTAAGGATATTTTTTAAAGTATATAGAATTACCCCTTACCTCAAGTTAACTATTATAATACCCCTATATTTAGGATAATCCCTTAAAAAATATCTAAGCCGTATTATTCGCTAATATAGAATACTTATATAAGCTTAGTGTTTAAGTAATTTAGAGAGTATAAAAAGGACCCCTCTAAGTACCCCTAGAATTACTTAGTACTTTATTTTTTTTTAAATATTAAGAGAGGTACTGATTTTTTTTTAAATATTAATAAAATAAAGTTCGGTACTATTAAATTTATTTATTTATTTATATTTATTATCTAAGGGATCTTTTTTTACTATTTATAAATAAAAGCCTATTTATTAAGAGCTTTTATTACTTTTTATTCGTTTAGCCTCGTATATTTTCTAGAGGTTAACGGGGTAAAAAAAAAGTAGTTAATCTCGTTAGTTTTATTAAAATCTACTTCGTTAGTATACGAAGTAAGATCTTCTTTATTTTCTAAATTTCTTATTATATACGGATCCTCTAGGCCGCTAATTATACCTTTAGATCTACCCTTATATATAATAAGAAATTAGTTAAATTAACGAGGGCTAGTTTTACTATTTACTATTCTCAACTTCTTATACTACTTATATAATTTAATACGTTCTTTTTTAAAATAATTACTTAACTAATAACAGTCTTTTTTATATATTAAACACTTAACCCTTTTATTACCCCTATTTTAACTCTAATTAATAGCTAGCTAAAAAGTCTATTTTTCTAACTTAGTAATTACTATACTTAGTATCTCTCCCTTTACTTTTATATATATAATTAACTTAGTATTATTAATAAAAGTTATTATATAATTATAAATACGTTTATTAAGATATCCTTATTTTAATATTAAAACTAGACTTTAGCCTCGAGTAGAGGGTCTTATAATACTTAGGTAGTTAATATAGAGTTATCTTTACCTCTAGGACTTTTTATATAATAGTATAAAAATACCCGACCTTTCGCTTATTCGTCCCCTTATTTAGCTACGTTTTTACTAACTTATTAATACGATTAATAAGTTTTTTAAAGATCTCTAGCCTTAGCTTTTTTTTTATCGTTCTAATTATAAACCTAAATAATAATACCCTTAGCTCGGATAAGAGCTCTAGATTCTTATTTTAGGTTTTAAAGCGATTTTAAATTATATTAACTATACTTAAAAAATCGGTTTAGTTAATAATACGTATTACTTTATAGTAATAATCTATAACTTTACTAATTAGTATAACGTTAATTATTAAGTAGTATTATTACTCTCGGATCCCGACTTTTTTATAATACTTATAAAAAACTATAAGGGTTTCCTATAGAACTTCGTATTTCCTTCCTAAGTATAATTTTTTTTTAAAAAAGATCTTTATAAAATTAATAAATTACTTTATAATAGCGATTATTAAGTCGGTCTATTTATATATCCCTCGCGTATTAATATAGTTATATTAACTTTATATAGTTAATTACATACTTTTTTAATTAATAAGTAGTAAACTACGTATTAATAACGTTACTAAGCTAGTTATTAAAATTAATAAGATTATTAATAGCCGCTCTTTTTATATAATCTCTATAGCCCTTACTATAGCGGGCACTAATATATTACTATTAGTAACTTTTAATAAAAATTCTAATTAGTTTACCCTCTTACTAAAGTCGTTGTATTTTACTATTACTTAATTAACTTAATTCTAATCTTATAGTATAAATTCGTTAGTAATAATTATAGTAATAAGCGTCTCGTAAGCTCTTTATCCTACTACCTAGGTTAATAAAATACTTTAATAATAAAAGAGTTTAATAACCTTCTTTACTATATTCGGATTAGTACTTACGAACTACTTATCTTTTTAGTTACTTAAGTTATTAACGATCTTATAAAATAGGGGTTACCCCTCGAGCCCTTTTTAAGTATATATTTTTATAAAATAGATTAATACTACGTCAATTTACTTACTACTAAGGTTATTAAAATCTTTATATTTTTACTTTTTTTAATATTCTAATTAGATCTTTATTTATTTATATAATATAAGAATTCTTTTTTTTAATTATAAACTCACTCGCTCCTCGTCGTTCCTTAACTCGTACTTCGATCTATAATAACTAGTATATTTAATCTTAATAAGGTCGTTTTAGAGCTATTTATTAACCTTAGTAATAATATACTACTATTAATTATTAGATTTATCGAGGTCTAGGACCTTCTTACTTTCTCTTATCTCCTCGTACTAAGCCTTATTATTATTTACTCTTAGTCCTCTTAGTTAAATATTATTTTAATAGTCTTTTTCTAATTATTTAATTAATTAATATTAAAGATAAATTTATAAATAGCCTAATAACGTCTCGAATATATAGCGTTTTCTTTTAAATTAAAAACTTAAGAGGCGTATACGTTCGTTAGATAAATTACTATTAATTAGTAATCTATTTTTTACTTTTTTAAAATTAGTAATTCTCGTATTAAGAGCTAGTAATATAAAAAAAGAACTTCTTAATAGCTTTTTAAAGTGTTCTTATTTTATTATAATAATTATAATTTTAATAAGAGGTTATAAGAGGATTTTTTTAAGAATAATAACCTCTTTACTAAGCTAACTTTTAGTACCTATAATATTTATAATTCGTAAATTATAACTATTATAATCTCTAAATCTCCTCCTTTTTTATTATACTATCCTCTTTATTATATTCTTAAGTAATATTTAGAGAGATAGTTAAGAGGGTTACGAAGAGACTATTTAAATTATAGGTTTTAAAGTCGTATTTATAAGCCCCTTAGAAATAGTCCCTTTATATACTATAGATCTCTTAGTTTTATAATACCTACGCCTCTTAGTACCCTTATTAAGTATACTATACTTAAGGATCCTTCTTTTTTAATTACGTAGTACTCTTTTATATTATACTTCTTAAGCTCGTTTATCGTACTAATTAATTAAATAAGTAGTTATATAAGTAGTTCTTTTTACTAATTAATTAATTAATTTAATTAATTTTTAATTACGGGCCGGCCGTAAGTAAGTTAATTAATAAAAAAGGATTATATAAGGTCGATAATAATAGCTTAGTTATTTTAATATTTCCGTTAATTATTAGGGATTATTTTAATATAGTAAACGTTAGCTTTTTATAAGTAGTTAAGGGTTACGATTCCTCTACTTCGTTCTATTATAAAGATTCTACGTCTTATTACTTACTTTTTATAAAATTAAGTAGTATAATTCTCTTATTACGTTCTATTTAAAAAAGTCGTTTTTTTATACTAAATACCTTACTAATTTATAATAATAAAAATTAATTATTAATTAATATTAGTATCCTTATTATAAAGATATTAGTCGATTAGTTCGAACCATAGGTTAATAAAGTAAGTTAATTAAACTATTTTAATATATTACGTGAGGTATAAAAAGGAGGTTTTAATTATAGGTTAGGTAGTCTATAGTAATCGTAAATAGGGCCCCTCGTTGGCCCCTGCGTAGCCTCGGCCGTATGCCGAGGTCGAATTGGACTTCTAATCCGATAGCTACTAACTCGGATCTTACACGTGCGAACACGGCCGGATGGGTTAGAAGGAATCGGATGGTACTGCCGAGCGCCGTTCCGGTCGTATCCGCGCCGGCTTGAATGAGCAGTGTTACGTGCGCGCGCTTCTGCATCGCCGTCAATGGCTTTCCGTCCACCCGTGCCTCGAGGCACCTATAACCAGGTCAGTATTGCGTCTTGATGACACGCAGGGGTTTGATGTGACGAACAGTTGCAAAAAGTCTGGTCTCTCCTGGGAAAAGTCCTCTTGCGACATGCGCTGCTCCCGACCAGTGACCTCCCTGTCTGCTTGCCTCATCAAGTATCCCATTCCGTTGTCATCGCTTGTCTCTGGTAGAAAATATTTACCCAGCGAGCCTTTCAGAATCACATCCCGAAAGAAGCGGAAACGACCTGCAAACCCGAAGAAGACTAATCCCTCTCGCCAACTTTTGAGCATGTTGCGCTCGTCACGACTGCTGTCGACGAAGCCCCAGGGGTTGGTGAAACAGACTAGCGTCATGATATCGGCCGCGAACTCTCTTAGATGAGGTTAGCCTTGTCACAAGGTTTTTTGCATCTTTGCTAAGAGCATGTCAATACTCACGCTACTTTGTCGGAGAGAATGACTGCCTGATTTTTCTCGGCAAATTCGGTCATCCGTTGCACAAAAAGTTGAATGTGTGCGTCTATTCGTGGTTCCCAATTGTTCTTCAATCCACCTACGGACCACTGGACAGTTCAGTATTAGTCAAAGGCGCGCCGAGGATGCAACTAATAGCGTAGAACTGTTGCAGAGACATACCGATGGACCGCCGAGGGCTTTTCTCAAGGACTTATGCACACTCCCATCAATGGTCGAGAATAGGTGCGGTGGGCCAAGTGCACCGGAACCGTAAAGGGAAGCTTTGTTATTGCATTTTGAATCCCAGTAGATATCCTTGACAGCCTTGGGTTGAGGAAAAAGCAGAAGCGATGGTGCTATGCGGATAGGCTTCTCAACTTCGCCGATCAGTTAGTACTAGTCTATCACTATCCAAAAGATTGGACGGGACACCAGCTAGTGAATCTCGTGGTAATTTCAGATGAAAGAACAAGACGGGCAACAACTCACATCCATACTTTTTGGCCAGGTACAGCAACCAATGTGGCTCAAGCCCAAATACGGATATGACTGCGGAGCATAGTGAGAATGAAGCCGCATACCATGGGCCATGATAGTTGGATAAGGGGTGTAAGTACAGATTATAGAAGATTCGTAAAATTAGTGTTGAAATTGTCGCGATAGACAAAAAAGCCCCGGTCGAGGCTAGCGAAAGCTCTGGCGCATCAAGTAGCACCATAGTCACGGGGGGTTTGGTGAGAAGGTTCGATGAGATACTGTGCATGCCTGTTACCATAGACTCCAATAGGTACGTGGGATATATATACAAATATTCTCTAACAGCCAGATTTGCAGATCTCTTCCATTTTCCTCTACCTCAGTCATGAGCTGTCTTAGAGCAAGATCATATGCTTTCATATCATAGCCACCTCATTCGTCTCATTTGTCTGGCCTGATATGCAGCAAGTTCCCAGTCCTACTCTGACTGCTGTCTTATACCGAATGTACAACATGCCCCTCATCGATGGCCTATCGGCAACGCGTGATCAGCCCTTGAATGCTGCTTTGAGTAGGACGGATAAGTATAGTGCTGATTATGAACAGTGCGGCATGAATGATGCAACCCTGCATCGGTTGTTGGCTGGAGCCAACCTCTATTGAACCTGCAGACGTGCCGAGCCGGGCAAAAGACCCATCGTTCAAGCGCAACTTGCCGGGTCCCGCGTCTAGGCGCCAAAAAATCTAAGGCGCATGTGCGTTGGCAGCTCAAATTATGGTGTGTTCATGTGCGCTGTGAGACATACATGTTGACCGAGATGGAGAGCAGTGCCATGCCTGATATTTCGACTTCCTTCCATTTCCATATGTGAGCGTATTCAGCAAGGAAATGAACATGTCGATCAAATCATGCTCGAGGTATTCCGCGGACAACAGGACACAGACTGATTAGTCACGCCGTTTCCGACGCCGGAGATCCACCCCGAATCGTCTTATCTCGCTCTGGGGTTGCCGACCCCGCAGCCGATCTTATGCGGGATCTTGGAGTCCCGTGTTCACTTCATCTTTGGCATTGAGAACCTGTTCATGTCATGTAATCTCATCTCAACAACCCAGAATCGTCGCCAAAATGTACACTGTCAATGTGGGAGACGGGCTAGACAGCCTAGACACACCTTCCATGATCGTGGATCTCGACCTCATGGAAGCAAACATCAAGAAGCTATTCGACAGCCTACTACCCACCGGAGTCAACATCCGCCCTCACCTCAAGACAACAAAGAGTGCAGCTCTTGCCGGCAAGCTTGCTGCCGCCGGTGCCAAAGGCTGCTGTGTGGCCAAAGTGTCAGAAGCAGAAGCCATCACGGCGGCGGGCTTCGACGACATCCTCATCACGTGCGAAATCATTGGCAGACCGAAAGTGAAGCGTCTTGCTGAACTCTTTAAGAAGAACAAGAAAATTAGAATCGTAGTCGATAGCGAAGTTGGTGCAACGGCAATCAACGACGCGTTGGAGGAGGCCGGTGTCGAGGAGCCTATTCTCACACTGATTGACTTGGATGTTGGACTGCATCGGACTGGCGTGGCCGCAGGCGAGCCTGCCTTGGCTCTGGCGAGACACATTGGAAATCTCAAGCATCTCAACCTGATTGGTGTGCAGGGATACGAGGGCCACCTGCAGCACCTCCACGACCGGGAGGACCGAAAGAGGCAGTGCCTCGAGTCCATGAAGACGCTGACCGAGACGGCAGAAGCGCTTCGGAAAGCAGGTTTCGGCATCGAGGTAGTCACAACCGGCGGCACAGGCACCGCTGAGTTCTGCGTTACGGTTCCAGGAGTCACGGAATTGCAGCCGGGATCCTTCATCTTCATGGATACGGACTACCGCAACGCCGTCGGCTCGTTCTACTCCAATAGCTTAACGCTGTTGGCGACCGTTGTCAGCAAGCAGGGCGAGCGGCAAGTGACGATTGATACGGGGCTGAAGTCGTTGACGACGGACAGCGGACTTGCTGAATGCAAAGACCGACGCTATACCCACGCCAACCTGGGAGACGAGCATGGTTCGCTTAGTTGGGAGGAGGAAACTCCCGCCTTGGCGGTGGGAGATCGGGTTGAAATGGTTCCCAGTCATATTGATCCAACGATTAACCTGCACGACTGGTATTACGCCCATCGTAATGGGGTTATCGAAGAAATCTGGTCGGTTGACTCCAGAGGGAAGGTGCAATAGTTTGCGGTCGGCTTCACGCCTCAACTAGCGCCTTGAACCAAGCACGTCTGAATGATGCAAAACATGATGAGTTAGGGGTATTATGGATATGTAGATAGGATATGAGATCTGATACATAATGCCCTTGGAAAAATGAACTGAACCATATCAGGTCGAGTATACGTCTAGGCCTTGCATCTAAATCTTGGCTTTCGAGTGACTCCTTTCTTTCAAGTTCCTCTCAGCGGGCAAAACCATGTTCACATGAGTACTCAGAGCGACAACATCTCCACCCTGATCTAGAACAATAACCTCGAGATCTAGTCTGCCATTTCGGATGACCTTTGCCATTGTCCGAAGGAAGAGCCACTCGGCTCCCTCCTCCGGCAAAGCCTTCTTCACGTCCAGATTCAGAGCAAGGGTAGGGTACCAAAACATCTCATTCGACCGAAAAGGTGTCTGTACCTCGTCGCGCTTCGGTCTCCATGCCTCTATTACTGTCGGATACGCGTCCACAACATAACCGAGCGATGCATTCGTAAACCTCTGGCCGTCTTTCAGCCGCAACCAGAGATCGACGATTCCACGGCGTGAGTCCTCGCGCGGAACGTAGTACTCGAGATTGTTGTGAGCGCGGGCGTAGGACGTCGCGCGAGCATTCAGCTTTAGCTTGCGCACCCAGTGGGGGTCCTTATCCTGACCGAGGAGGGAGAGATTGGCGGTCTTGGCTGGCGGAGTCATTGCCCAGCCACTCTCTAGCGTCAGGCCCTTCTCGACAGTTAAGCGCGTATTGATCAAGTAGGCGACGACCTCTTTTCTGGAAGACGGCGTAAACCAGGGAGCTGATGATTGGAGATCATGTTGATAGAGGGAGACGTGCAACGTTGAAAGATTGCGGCCGAGCTTGACTTCATCGACGATGAGAATTGCAGGACCAATCTCCGTGCGATTGACGTACTCGAAATGCGCCGAAATGGAGTCGGGTTGTCCGCGTGTTGTAAGGTGCTGCGATGCCGCACGGAGAATCACCGATGCGACGTAACCGCCATTCGGAACTGCGCGCTGTCAATGATGAGCCCAATGGGCGTAGAGAACAAGCGACTGACCTGAGCCGGTGCACCAGCTGGGAACCAAGTTTGCTCCGTACACATTGGGACCGAGTTTTGTTATCGTCGTAGCACTTGAGAATGTTACAAGCTCCTCAGACGTCATGATATCGACAGGATCCCGCTGATTTCAAGGGTCAAAGTCTCGTCCTCTTCGCCAAGAGGCTCAATTACAGGGATGCTGATTAGCCCTTGCAACACCACCGGTCATTAAGTCGATAAGGCCGTTGAATAGATGGAGGAGAAATCTGAGTTTAGGATCAGTAATACACGAAAAGAACTTGGATGAAGCTGAACTATCGTCGAGTCGCTGGAATCCGGGGAAGCTTCTGGGGTATCGACAATGTGGGTCCGGTTCTCGAACGCTTGTTGGCTCTCACTTTGTCCATCTCTAAGATCAGAGAGGGCGGGCGGAGTTCAAACCGAACCCGTTCCTGAGTGAGCCTCGGCTTTGCACATGTCACCTGACTCAGGCCCGCTCAATCTGGACAACGCTCCAGGACCTTGGGCTAGCCTCGGTAAGTGGACCTGTGGGAGCCGTCAGCGCACGCCGCCAAGCTCACTCCTGAGTAGTTAGCGTGAGTGAGATGAGTCTCACCCTCACCCTCAGTGGCTCACACTCGTAACTGAAAGCCCCCTAAGAAGCCCACACAGGGCGGCGCCATGAGTCCATGACTGGTGTGAGATTTGAGGCGCCACACAACGCGCAATGCGATCCTCCCAGGCACGCCAGAGTAGAGTAACGGATCCTCCGTGGACTATGCCCAACGCCGGCCGTCGTACGGTTTTCAGGCTACTGCTCCGATGCGAGTCCCAACAGTTAGGTTCCTGGGTCCACGGCGCGTCCCAACAACGGCGTGGCCGCAGGACGCCTACCGAGTCTCCGGGCCTTTGATAAGATTTCATCGCCGAGATGAGATCAGTCATCAGAAAATGGATCTGACGTTCAAAATATGAAGGCTGATGCTCCCTCCTCGCGAATGTGCAGCTGATGCCCAAATCCTTTGCTCAACTTTTCTCACCAAAGCTTACGTCTGCTCGTTTGTTATCTCACTCTTAGTTTATCTCATTGCTCGTGGTGCACGCCCCAAGAAGCCCTCAAAATGGCACCGAAATCAGACCCGTTCCCAGGCTTCACGGCCATCACCGACCAGATTTTCTTTCGCCAAGGTGAACCAGTAACAGAGGGCACGCAGCCATCAGCAGATCACCCAAGGGTCGTCGTCATTTACAGCTGGGGCGACGCCATACCAAAACACGTCTCCAAATACGCCGATGGATTCCGCACACTCTTTCCGCACGCAAAACAGATCGCCGTGCTCTCGCCCATCGTCAAAGCCATGAGAGAGGACCTTCAGACCCGCTCCAACAACATGAAGCCCATCATCGAAGCCGCCTATCCCTCGACAACGTCCGGAACACCAGACCCCAACGAAGATGCGGTCCTCATGCATGTCATGTCCAACACGGGCGGCATCAACTACGCTGGGACGCTGCACGCCTACCAAGAGAGATTCGGTCGCCCCATGCCGCATCGCCTGTCTAGCTACGACTCGACGCCCGGCAGCGTGATCATGACCTGGAACAACCTCAAGCGCTGGTCTCTGGCCATGACCCTTGGCACCGCTGGTTGGTTTCCCTGGCCGTTCCTTGTGACACAGTGCATCATGGGCGTCTTCCTCCTTCTGAATCACAGCTTCGAGCACCTCACCGGCCGGGAAAGCGCGCCTGTCTTCAGCGTCGCGGCCATTGGCGACACCAAGTATGTTTCCAAGGGATCACGCAAACTGTATCTGTATAGCAAGGAGGATCCGCTCATTGGCTGGAAGGATATCGAGGAGAATATGGCCGAGTCGAAGGGCAAGGGCTACGCCTATGATGCGGTGCGTTTCGATGGCAGTGGCCATGTTGGGCATATGCGGATGCATCCTGACCAGTACTGGAACGCTATTGCATCGGCTTGGAAAGAAATGTGAAGTTCCTGAAGGATCTGTAATGAAGGACATATGGTTGGCACTGGTCTTGAGGCGTGTTGTTCCTCCACGTCATGTTGTCAAATGCACGGTGGGCTCAATTGACCAGGACAAGAGGCTATTTCGTCGTGTGCTAAAAGACTCTGCCCGGGCGCGGAAAGAATAGACTTATGATAATAATGAGAAAAGATTAAGCAATGATGAGCGGTCACGCCGGGTATGACGTCAATATTTCTTCACCCCATTCTCAACTTATTTACACATGTCGACTTACAGCTTCTTTCCCCTTCTACCCAAGATAGGTCTGTGGCCGAGTATCACAGCTTGCCCTACAGATATTCACCAACAAACATACCCAAAGAAGAGATCCACGCTCGAACACACGATCATGGGCTCCAAAGCCAGCCTGGCGCCCTTGGCATCACTGCGCGTGTCCAAGCACCTCATCCCGGCACATGGACTGTTCCCAAACACAAGCATCCAAAACAAACCCCTATTGATCTATCACTCCGCCTTTTCGTCAACGAGTGTATCAGCCATCGAATCTCGCCTTACCTCCCTTGGTGTCGTCGAGCCGCAATGGCGATATACCATGTACAGCACGAGTCACTTTCACAGTACAACACACGAAGTTCTGAGCATTAGCCATGGGCGCGCTAAGCTTTGTTTTGGGGGCGAAGATAATGAAGGCCGGATCGAGCCTGTAGTTGAGAAGGGCGATGTCATCATTGTACCGGCCGGCGTTTCTCACCGCTTGCTGGATGATTTTGGCAGCGGATTCGAGATGGTCGGAAGTTATCCCAAAGGCTGCCACTGGGATATGTGCTACGGCAAAAGGGGCGAAGAAGGAAAGATTGATGCCATTGCTGAGGTACCGTGGTTTAACAGAGATCCGATATATGGAGATCATGGGCCAGCAGTAGAGGTTTGATATCTTGTGACAATTTGACAGCCGCAGACTTGCGAATATCAACAGCATTATTAACACATGCATGATCCCAACAAGTTCCAGAACATGGCGCGCAACACAAAGTCTTGATGCTAAAGTTACTACCGACAGCAGAATCCGAAATGTGACAAGTATCAGAAGAACAACCCGAACTCCGCTCAGTATGCAGGATGCAGAATATTTGACGCCAAAAGAACACGGATTAACCACATCGACATAGACATTCCGCACCGTCATGGCAACATGCTCTCATAACCCATTACAAACATTCAAACAATGACACCGCATGATGAACATGACCCATAGACATCGGGCCACCATTCTCTGATCGGCCGTATAAAGCATTCTGCTCTCACTTCCGTATTGCAGACCAAACACCGACGAGGCCAGCGACCGGCCACGTGATCGCCAGCCTGTCTTTCAATGACTTTCTCCTTCGTTCCTTGCTCACGTCAACCGTAATCTTGTCATAAACCGTCGGTAAACTCGTCGCGCTGTACCGATCTCGCAGTTTTGTATACCAATCTTTATCGTACACGTCCCAGAATTGCGACTCGGTGTAGTACGCGTGAGAGTATAACACCTTGCGCCCGCCTAGCTCCATGACCTTCGCCTCGAGATCTCGGTTCTGACGGACGAACCTATCAATCTTCTTTGACGATGCTCCCCACACACCCACATTGAGCATCGGTTGCGGCGTCTCTCCTCCAGGCTCCATCGTGTAGGGGTGGAAGCCGACGGTTTCAGTGGCACGCAGGGGGCACAGCCAGAGTGGCCATATTTCGAGGTTGTCTGCCACGTAGTCGATGAAATCCTGGACTGTGGTGTATGGAAGCGAGAGGTCGTGAACGGTATATTTAAATGTCATTCGGCTGTTGCCGCTTAGGCCGGCTTTGTATAGTGTCCTTGTGTCCATGAGTCGATTCAGAGCCCGGCGAGTGAGTCGATTGAAAGGGACAAAGCCAAAATATTTGAAGGCCAACTCGCCCATCCAGAATGCACCCCGGTCGTACCGAAATAAGTAATCCTGCAGCGGTACATAATCCGGCGTCGGTGTGCCATTTGCGATTCGCTTCCGTGCATGCAGATAGAACCAAGGATCCTTGGATCTGCTGAATGTCTGTGGCTGGCATTTTTGGGGCAGATCATCCGTCATATGACCCGTAACAACAGCGGCGCTCGTCCTCGAAAAGACCAGTCCTTCGACGTAGTCATTGTGCGCCAGATTCGTCTCCCGTTGTATCGCAGCAACGGCTTCCGGAATTGTCGAGTACGAGTGATAGCTGAGCTTGACGAATTGCTTGGCCTTCAGCAACCGCAGCTCCAGTTTTGTGACGATACCAAGGGTCCCCAGGGCCCCTGCCGCACCCTTGAAGAGATCTGGATTCTCGGTCTGGGAGGCATTGACGACCTCCCCACTCGCGAGAATCATTTCTACAGACTGCACCGTCTGGTCAAAATACCCGTAGCGGAAGGAGCTGCTCTCTCCGGCTGACCCGGCGAAGCCGCCGCCGACAGTGATACCCGGAAACTCCATAACTACAGGCGGGACAAACCCGCACCGATAGGTGGCCGCAACGAGCTGGTCCATGGGGACATTGGGCTCGACTACGGCGACGGCGGCCGCAGTGTCGATGTGCAGAACATGATGCAGCTCGCTGATGTCGACGACGCGCTGGTGGTGGGCGGGCCGGGTGCTGCTGGTGGAACCGTGAAAGATGCGGAAAGGTTCCCGGCGCGAGTGGAAGTCCCTTACGACCTCAGCGATGCGCTTGACAGCTGCGTTATGGTCGTCCATTTGAGTGTGGCCCGGAGCTGGCAGCTAAGAAAGCTGCAGAACGGAAAGTCTGCTGAAGACAAACCTCGAAGCTGCGATCCGACGACAGCTTGGAGATCTGGGGTTCCGGAGAACGGAAAGTCAATTGTCAAGATGTCATTGAGAACGGACGGATGCAACGCTGTGTGGCTAAGGCAAGTTGTAACGGGGATTGTCAGAAGCTGGCTTGACCCACTCCGGACAGCTGGATACACCGTCATTGGGCCTTTTCCACGATGCATTGACGATGACTAAGACAGGGATTTCTTTATTATGAGCGCTAGGATCCGTGACTGACTGACAATCTTAACCCTGCATGATGTTGTAGATTGGACTGAGATCACTGACTCCTTTTGTGGGTTACTGCTGATATCTGTCGTCATTGAAGCTAGTATGTAGTCTCTATATATCGTTTCC
Source organism: Colletotrichum cuscutae (assembly GCA_030869315.1). Taxonomy (NCBI): domain Eukaryota; kingdom Fungi; phylum Ascomycota; class Sordariomycetes; order Glomerellales; family Glomerellaceae; genus Colletotrichum; species Colletotrichum cuscutae. The sequence goes on along the minus strand of MPDP01000060.1, from coordinate 106,288 downwards.
ATATCGAAAGTCTTCTTTTCTCGCAATGAATATATCACTTGCCCTCGGCGTCTTTCTTTTCGTCACCCTCCCCAGGAATCTTCTTTAGTCCGACACCAGCAACGCCAATGACACTCGCCGCGGCCATGACAGCAGCAACTATGAATGTCCTGGTGATGGCATGATTATATACCTGTAGTAGTGTGCCAAATTGGTCCGGAGATACCAAGTCTCTAAGCTGAGTTGCACCCGAGTCTCTAATTGCTTCGGGATCTACCCCTGGGACATTGGAGTTTATTCCCGACGTTAACGTGCTTGCGAACACGGCCTGGGCAACTGTGATGGCAGTAGTAGGACCGAAGCATTGGAAGAATAGTACCACCGCCACTCCTATGGCAACGTCGGCCTCTTCCAGACTGCTCTGGACAGCTACCGCTGCTTGCTGTGTCGATGCCCCAATACCAAGCCCGGCGATGACTTGAAAGGGAATCCAGAGGTTCGCGCCTGAAGATACCTTGAGCGTCGAGAGAAGACCGGCGCCAATAGAGACAAGAATGGTACCAGCGAGCATGAAAGGCTGGTAATAACCCGTCTTTGTGACACCCCAGCCGCTGAGGAAAATGGTGAGGATAAATGCTAGACACAAGGCCAGGTATCGAACACCAGACTCCTCAGGCGTGGCACCCTGAATGGCTTGAAACCAGAGAGGCACCTATAAGAGATGTTAGCTTGTGTTCTGTGCTGAACAGCATCGTTCAAAAAAATTGGGTATCATACGTAGTAAACGAGAGTAAAAAAGGCACTGTCCAAGCAAAAACCGAAAAAGGCCCCAAAGATAATCACACGCGTCTTAGCTAGGCGCGGCGGCACCAGCGCCTTTTCGCCCATCCACCACTGTTCGGCCACGAAGCCGATGACGAGAACGCCAGCGACGACAAAGCATGCAATGGTCCGTTTGTCATCCCACGCGAAAAGCGCGCCTCCGAATTGGAGGGCTAGGAGGAATGAGGTGATCCCTGGCAGCAAGAGGAGCATGCCAAGATAATCCAAGCCCCGGATTTTCTGCAGCCAAGGCCGCCGCTGCTCCTCGGTTGGTGGGGATGACTTGACCAGAATCAACGTCGCGAGAGCAGGTGGTGCGGCGATTGGAAGGTTGATGTAGAAACACCTGATAACGATTTGATATTAGCAAGGTAGATGCTGCATGGCGAGCAGATTCAAGCAACGGGATACCACTTACCATCTCCACGTGAGGTAGCTGTTCGTGATAACGCCGCCTACCACCGGCCCGAGAACAGCTGCAACACCATAGACCATACCTATGGCACCTACGTACATCGGCAGATGTTTTGCAGGAAGGGCTGCTGAGATGAGTACCAAGCAGCCGCTTTGGAGGCCAGATGCACCGAGGCCGGCGACGGCACGTCCGACGATGAATACTGCTGAGCTCGGGCTCACTGCGCATATGAGGGACCCAATCTCGAAGATGACGAGAGAGATCACGAAAATGATCTTGACATTGAACTGGTTGTACAGGCGTCCGAAGATGAGTTGGAATGCACAAAGAGTCATTTGATATGCTGAGCCATACCACTATAAGCTTATTAGCTGCATTTCGCTGGATTGGAGTCTGTTCATGGCATGCAATGCGACTTACACCGACGTCTGTGAGAGACCCAAACTCATCAGTGATGCGCGGAATGGCTGTCGCAATGATGCCTTCATCGAGGAAAGTACACAAAACACCAAGTGCAATCGCCAACCAAATGATGAATATCTTCCATCCCGGAAGGCTCTCATTCTCCTTGGTGTGCGTCTCTTCAGAATGGGATTCATCGGACTGAGTGCTGCTGTCGAGCACATTGCCCTTCTCCTGCTGGGAGTCCATATTAACACCGGCTGTCTCAAGAGCAGGCGATTATTCAGGAACCATGGAGAAAATCTGAAAAGTTCTACACGTCAAAAGATAGAAGAGAACTCCAGCATAACAGATGCAACAGGAATACCTGGGTGTCCCCCTGTCGTATTCACTTTTCCAGAGCGGCGAGTTCTGAAGTGCCTTGGTTCTATTTCGAGAATAGCACGGCGGAACCTCAGTAGAAGTCTCGCCCCGCTGCACCGGCTGACCGCCATGAGAGGATTCAAGCCTAGACATGGATCCCATCACACTGCCCTCAATCCGCATCCGGAAGGCCAAAATGAACCTCATGGGTAGATGTTGTGGATGTCTGAGGGGTAAGACAAAGCTCGACATTTCTCATGTTCGAAAATCCACGATATCGGCTGCCGGGACGAATCCGAAGCTGCCTTATCGCTGACCACCCCCAGCAGAATTGCGACTACCCCTCTCACTTAATGGGGCCGAAGGATTCGTGACTGGGCTGCTAGTCACCAGCTCCAGGCACCTGCATCAAAACTCGTTCTTTCAAGTATTTTTCGTCATGGAGAGTGAGGTCGATTATTGGTTCCCGAGGCACGGGAAGAATCTATGCGACCTGAGGAACCCGGAGACCCGCATACGAACCCATGCAAGGCACAGTATGCAACCACTCTAGAATGCATGCACTACAAAAGAACCGATGGGGGTCAATAGGATTTCCAGCCTTTCGGCGTGGCGAGGCATCACCGCATCGCTGACGAATGAGTGGGATCACCCACCCAATATTAGTTGGAATTATGTCGCCAAACCAGTTAGCCTTTTGCTCGATATTACCTGAGACTTTAGCATTTTGAGCCTTGACAGAGACATATGGTTCAGGGTAGAGAGTCGAGTAACCAATCGGAACGCGTCCAAGTCGACTCCGGACGTCAAAGAAGGCGCGTAACTGTTGTACAGATTCAACTCATTGCACTCCAAGATGATTAGACACGGCAATATAATGCCGAGAAATGCCGCACTCCACTTTCTTTCGGTTCGTGAGCAATGATCGAATAATCAAAGAAAGATCAGGAGTGAAAGGTTGCTGTTCTAGATTCAAGAGGAGGGGCTACGGCAACCCCGGTCTCATGAGAGTCACCCTCTCTCGGGCGACCACAACCTGAGAATCCCCGTGAGATGGCGCAGCATCGAAGGATTGACGGTGTGAGGGATTCCGGGATCTTTACCTGTTTGAGCAGGTTGTGAAAGACCGGCGACCAGTCTAGAATACCTGATTTGGATAACCCGAAAACTGCCTGTTGTAAGTCTTGGCCCAAGGTACCTTACCCGAGGAGGCGTCGTCTGAGCTGTTCCGTGGTAAGCGCAGTCTGAATATGGCGACATGAGCGGGAACTATCACGGGAGCCAGTTAATTAGACTGAGAGCTACTGATGACGTTGAAGGATTATCTGTGGCCCCATGTCTAACCTTCTCGGACTCGAGACACGCAAAGGTTCCGAATCGAGTCTGGAGGAGCGATGACAGATGTTCCAGTATCATTCATACATGTACGAAAGTCAAGTGGTAAGGTCCTGCATCGACTCAAAGATACTTTCTCCGTACAACCAACATACTTCATAAAAACAACACTCTCCGAGACCTTCCCGCCTTGGCGCCACGCTTCCAGGCTTACATCGTGCATGCATCGCCAGTACCTGCATCGCTGCAACCAAGCCAAATCCTCAAAATGTTATCCACAGACGGGAAATGGAAGCTTACGCCTCGAATTCACTCTGTCAAATTTGTCTTCGACAATCCGACTCCGGCAGATGCAGATACACCGGACGAGATCTTCTTTGACAACCCATTCCCTACGGACACCCCGGGCATGCCTAGGCGGTTTGTCTTCAAGACACCTACAACTCATGCTTCCGATCAAGAGGTCATCGGTCTTCAGATATCAAACACGCATGATGGAGAAGACCTCGATGCAAGTGTGTCATATGACAGACAGGCATCTGATGTGCCAACAAGTAAGGAAAGTTTGACACTCTCGACCGACAGTCGAACCAAGGTTACGTCTAGCGAATCACAGCCAGAGTCGGTCACTCATCTTCGTGGTCCTACTTGCGACGCGCCGGATGATGTGGAGTCGATCGTGTGCTCAGCCTGGGCCTTGATACTATCTTCTATCATCGAAAGCGAAGTAGTCAACTTTGATGTGTGCGTCTTAAGCAGTGACAGTCCTCAGCCCGCGAGCAGTGTGACGCCGGTAACATTGTCTATTGACACCCAGACTTCAATTTCGGCAATTCTTCAGCAAATCAAGCACGAAAGAACCGTATTCGAATCAGCCAGCCAAGGGCTCGAAGCTTGCCATGAGACCGGTGGTGAACCATTCTTGAAAACGCTTATCAAGTTTTCAACGACTGTTAAACATCAGCAGCAGCCATTCAATGCTCCCAGTTTCGACTTCCAGCTTCACTGTCTCGTCGAAGGGAATGATCTACAGTTATCTGCGACATTCAATGAGCGTTCCATTCCCAAGGCGAGAGTTCGTCTGCTGCTGAGTGATTTGGAGCACGTCATTTGGCAGTTGGCCAACTCGACAGGAGAGCATTCCACTCTTGCAGACGTACAGATCATGAGTCCCGCGAGTCAGAGGCATCTTGTCAGATTGAATAGACCGTAAGTTTCATTTCCTGCCATATTCAACTATTATAGTAGCTTGGTGCCTGTCTGACTTGAGAAAGACTCCCGACAAGAGAAGAACATCTAGTTCAAGAGTCGATCGCACAACATGCCAGATCAAATCCTCAAGCACAGGCTATCTGCGCTTGGGACGGTAATTTGTCGTATTCTGAGTTGCAGCGTGCATCAGAGGCTCTTGCGACGCACCTTTCTAGTCTTGGGGTCGGACCTGAGGTGATGGTCCCGATCATCTTCGAAAAGTCTGTCTACAGTATTATCTCCATTCTGGGTGTGGTGATGGCTGGCGGAGCTGTCGTCGTCTTGGATCCCTCACTTCCTGCAGCCCGGATCAGCATGGTCATCAAAGACTTGGATGCCAAGGTCATTATGTCGTCCGTCTTCGGCGAAAGCAAGATCCCATCACATATCCGACAGGAGAAGCGAGTTTTGATCAACCAGGCTTTCTTGGACCGTTTGTCGACAGCACGGCAATTTCCGTCAACGGAGATCTCATCTTCTCCTAGCAACGCGCTGTACGTTGTGTACACGAGTGGTTCTACCGGAAAGCCAAAAGGTGTTGTGGTCACCCACGAAGCATTTTGTTCCAGCGCCAAGGGTTTCACCAAAGCCATCCACCTCGACGCTCCCACTTGCCGGGTCTTACAGTACTCATCCTTCTCATTCGACATTTCAATGCTCGAAGTCTTTGCTGCCCTGATGACGGGATCATGCCTTTGTATCCCATCTGAGGAGGATAGGATGAACAACCTTGCCAACTGCATCTCCAGCATGAAGGTCAACTGGGCGATGCTGACACCTTCAGTTGCAAGCCTAATGATTCCGGAGGAAGTTCCAAGCCTCGAGGTACTATGTCTCGTGGGTGAAGCATTACCGCAGGCTGTCGCTGACACATGGGCCGACCATGTCAAGACCATCAATGCTTACGGTCCGGCAGAGTGCTCCGCTATCACCATAGTCAGCGAGCCAAGGACTAAGGGGTTGAAGAGCATTTCTCTTGGAAGACCTCCCAACTGTGCCGTCTGGATCGTCCGAGAAGACGGCCAGCTTGCTCCATTCGGTATTGTTGGTGAAATTGTGATCGAGGGCGCGCCTGTTGCGCGTGGATACCTGGGCGATGAGGAGAAGACAAGAGCTGTCTTCTTGGAAGATCCCGATTTCCTGCGTGGTGTCGTACGAAAGCCAATGCGTTGCTATCGCACTGGTGACCTCGGAAGGATGAACCATGATGGGAGTATCGACTTCTTGGGCAGGAAAGACACTCAGGTCAAGATCAACGGTCAGCGTGTTGAGCTTGGCGAGATTGAACATCAACTCAGGAAACTTATAAATTCCGAAAAGACAGCGTCGCCTTCCGGGACGAACTGGGAGTTGATTGTAGAGCTCCTACGCCCTCTTGGAGGAGAACATAGTATCTTCGCGGCATTCGTCGCCCCTAAGACAATTTCCGGGAACCTTTTTCATGCAGAAGCGCAACTTATTGTCGAGGAGTCTCACTCTCTGTGGGCGACGATACATCGGAAATTTTCGACAGCTACTGAGGAACTCGCCAGTGCCCTCCCTAGATACATGATACCAAGGGCAGTTGTGCCATGCAGCACATTGCCCCTGTCACCGTCAGGCAAGGTCGACAGGAAGACGCTCCGTGCATACGGAAACGCGTCGACGTCGAAACATCTGCTTAGAACGCCAGACAATAAGGAAGATCACATGCCGGTTGAGATTTCTGGGCCACTTTCTCCAGACTTCCCCGAGAGCGAAGAGGATTCTTCAGTTGGACAGCACACGCTAATATCCGACACATACCCGTCAACCGAAGCTTCAATGTCGCTATGCGACCCTTCACAGCCTAGTTTTACTCCAACTGAGAAGGCGCTACGGCTGGCTTGGTCAGAAGTTTTAGGTCTACCTGAAGACTCGATCGTCCTCGAAGATGATTTCTTCAAGCTCGGCGGAGATTCCATCGGGGCTATCAGGATCGTAGCAGCTTGTCGTAAGCAATCACTCCAGATCAATGTTGGGAACATCTTCCAGAACTCTGTGTTGGGCAAGATGGCTCTCGTTTGTAAGAGTACGGTATCTGAGAAGCAGGCGGTGTCTCCTGTCCAGTTCATTCCGTTCCACTTCTTGCGGCGAGAGGACACTACAGAGCTGCAAAGTGAAGCCGCTTTCCAGTGCGACGTCGCTGTCGATGAAATTGAAGACTTGTACCCTTGCACGCACATGCAAGAGGGTCTGATGGCTGTCAATCTCACGCGACCAGGTAGTTACACTGGTCGATGGATCCATCCGCTACCTCGGGACGTCGATCTTGCGAAGTTCAAGAATTGCTGGGAGGATATTCATGCCGCATCACCGATACTGCGGACTAGGTTCGCAACGACGTCGACTGCTGGGTCTCTGCAAGTCGTTATCCGTGAGAAAGTCCGGTGGCTTTTGCACGACGATCTCGAAGCATACCTCGAGCAAGACGATGCGAACCCAATGTTTCCCGGAGACTCGCTCAATCGCTTTGCTGTGATCACGTCAAAGTCTGGCGATGTGACGTTCGTGTGGACCATACATCACATGCTTTATGACGGCTGGTCCCTGGCAATGCTCTGTGACCGTCTCAACGATTTGTATCACGGCCGCGCTGTCAAGCCAGCAACTGACTACCGTAACTTCATCGAATACACTCAGAATATCACGGCAAAAACATATGCGAGTTACTGGAAGACAGAACTACGGGGAGTGAGCCTGTCAAGCTTCCCGGAAGCTCCCAAGCTTGGCCACCAGTCCTTCGCCCGAGCTGTGGTGCGCGATGAACTTCGTATCAACATCGATCAGTCTTCAGGAATCACCATGTCAACAATCGTTCGAGCGGCATGGAGTCTCATGATAAGCCATTTCTCTCAGTCAAACGATGTGCTCTTCGGCGCAACAGTCTCAGGTAGAAACGCACCGTTGGACAACATCGAAAGCGTCGAGGGTCCGACAATAGCCACAGTGCCTGTAAGGGTTCACCTCGACAAAGGGTCGGACATTCTCAACTTTCTGCGAAAGATCCAGGACCACGCCACCGCCATGATACCCTATGAGCAGTCCGGCATCCAACAGATCAAATCACTTAACGAAGACACTAAGCGCGGCTGCGAATTCCAGAACCTGCTCGTCATCCAAGCAGGCGGGGGCTGGGATGAGACTGGGCCTGGTCCCCTTGGGAAGCCGATCTATCGAGAAGAGTTTACCACATTTCCCGTCACATGTGAGGCATGGCTTCATTCTGGACGGATTGAGTTTGCGACGCATGTCGATGAAGATGTGACAAGTCGACTGTTCGTCGCTCAAGCCATTGAAACAGTCAAAATTGTCATGAGTCAACTCGCTTGGGCTACATCTGATAGCTACAGACCTTCTAAGATTGCAGACCTGGCCTTTGAACAAACCTCTACACCTATCCAACAACGAGCTTCTCAACCTCTCGAAGCAAGCAAGGTCTCGGCTACGCTCCATCAACTCATCACAAAGATGAGTCTGACACAACCCCAGAGAGAGGCAGTAGTCTCAACAGCCGAGTCGCTTTCTTACGAGGAGCTGGAAGATATGTCGACGGCACTTGCCGTCCAACTTGCCGAAAATGGAGTCTCGAAGGGAGACAAGATTCCACTATGCTTCGAGAAATCTGTCTGGACTGTCGTTGCGATGCTTGGGGTCTTGAAAGCCGGAGCTTCTTTCGTGCCCTTAGACCCGAGCCAGCCCGTATCACGTCTAAGAAAGGTTGTTACGCAAGTCAAAGCCAAAACAGTTCTTACGTCTGCATTCCAACAGAAGGCAACTGATCTTGGTGCTGTTGCGTCCGTGATCGTCAATCGCGATGCTCTTGGTGACATATCCAGGCTTCAGCATCCGCGGCAACCACCAGCTCAAGTGACACCCAGCAGTCCTGCCTACATCATCTTCACTTCTGGTTCGACGGGAGATCCCAAGGGCATCGTCGTCTCTCATGCCGCGTTTGCCTCCAGCGCGATGGCCCATGGTTCCGTCTTCGGTATGAGCGACGAGCATCGTGTCTTGCAGTTCTCTGCATACAGTTTTGACGCCAGCCTTTTTGAGATTCTCACCACCCTAATCTACGGCGGAACCGTCTGTGTCGCCACTGAGAAAGAGCGCTTCGAGAATCTCGGAGACTTTGCAAGCCGCATGCGCGTCAACCTCGCGCTTCTGACTCCATCGGTGGCTCGCATCATTCGTCCAACAGAGATGCCGTCTTTGAAAACTCTAATTCTGGGCGGAGAGGCTCCTGACGAGGACTTGATCAAGAAATGGCTTGACGCCGGATTGACTCTCTTCAACGCCTACGGCCCAAGTGAATGCTCCGTCATCGCTGCTTGCCATTCATGCACCTACAATACGGACCCGAAATCCATCGGAAACCCGGTCGGCTGCTCTGCGTGGGTTGTTGCCGCAGATGATGACACGGTGTTGGTTCCAAGTGAACAGGTTGGCGAGCTGCTCATAGGTGGTCCGACTCTAGCCGATGGCTACTTGAGTGACTGTGAGAAAACAGCTGTAACGTTTCTCTCGCGACTACCATGGATATCTAGAGAGGATCGCATGAGTACAAATAGATTGTACAAGACTGGGGATCTTGTGAGGAGAGCCGTCGACGGAACTCTGGTGTACGTGGGACGAAAGGACCTCCAAGTCAAGTTGAACGGACAGCGAATCGAACTCGGAGATATTGAGTCGCACATCGCTGGTTGCTGTTCCGTCAAGCGCGGTATTGTTGTCTTTCCCTCGTCGGGACCATTCTCAGAACAACTTGTGGCGGTTCTGGAGCTCGAAGAAGAAGATGGCGAGAGACGGCCTGGTCTCCAACATATCATGACTCGATTTAATATCATTGCAGAGGAAGTTCGTCAAGAGTTGACCGGAAAGCTTCCGAGCATCATGCTCCCGGCACACTTCATTGACGTTGCAACCCTCTCTGAGGAAAGATTTCCACTTTCGACCTCAGGCAAGGTTGACAGGAAAAAAGTCACAACATGGGTCCGAAATCTGTCCGTCAGAGAATCTCAGATCCTCGACATTTCTGCACCGATACCAAGTACAGTGGCAACCATTCAACCTCACGAGCTCCCTGCCTACGAGCTGGCACAAAAGGTCACAGATTTGGTGTCTCGAAAGACCCCTTCGTCAAGGCCCCGACTAGACGATTTTGACGATGTGCTGTTACAGACTTCCGGTCTAGATTCTCTCAACATGATGTCGCTCATGCACTTCATTCGTCTGAAGTACAGTGTCAGAGTCAGCATGCAGCTGCTCATGGACGAGCAAATGAGCATCAGGAAGCTGGCAGCTTTCATCACCTGTGCTGCTTCCAACGGCCTAGTAACGTTGACATCTTCGAACAGCAACTCTGAGACTCGGCGGATCGATTTGATGAGTGAAATTGATCGTCTTGACGCGGGGCTTCAGGAACTTCCAGGCATATTGTCTAGAGATGTCCAAGGTAGTTTGACCAAGAAGACAGATAATCTCAGGGTTTTCCTTACTGGGGCAAGCGGATACCTGGGTACTCAAATACTGCGAAAACTTCTGGAGCGGCGCGATGTTGCCCGTGTCACCACTCTGGTACGCGGAGCGACACTTCAAGCAGCGAAAGATCGCGTGATTGAGGCTGCGCAAAAGGCTCTTTGGTGGACCGAGTTCCACGAAGACAAGCTGGACGTCTGGACGGGGGATCTCACGAAGACTATGCTCGGCCTTGGCCAGAAACGATGGGACTTACTAAGCGATGGACACACATTCGATATCATCATTCACAACGGTGCGATTGTCCATTGGAACAAAAGTTATGCTGCCTTGGAGGCGGTTAACATCCATTCAACAGTTCAGCTCCTGGGCATTGCTGTTCAGAATCCTGCTTTGCGATTTGCTTACGTGTCTGGTGGACGACAGTGGAAGAGTGCCGAAGAACGGGACGAGGACATCGCGCGAGAGCTATCGGACTCTATGGGTTATAGCCAGACAAAATTCGTTGCTGAGGTTCTCGTCAAGAGAGCTGCGGAACGATGTCCAGTCTCACAGCGGAATATCGGCGTCTTCAGGCCTGGGCTTATCATCGGGACGCCCGCAGAAGGTGTAGCAAATTTGGACGACTACATCTGGAGGCTCACGGCTGCAAACATTGAGATGGGCATCTATAATGCGGACGAGGAGCAGGCATGGCTGCATCTCTCCGATGCTGCTACAACTTCGGAAGCTGCCATTCGCATCGCATTCAGTCCAGAATCATCTGCTAGTCCGGTGACACAGCATGAAGAAGGAATGACTTGGGGGACGTTCTGGACTTTGATCAAGGGCATGGGCTACGACATCCGTCCAACACGTGCTGCCAAATGGCTGTCAACAGTCAGAAACGATATCTCGAATCGGAAAGAGGAGCATCCCCTCTGGCCGCTGGCTCACCTGCTCGAAGATGGTAGCATGGAATGGGAAGAGGTGACCGAAAGCCACGATATGTGTCCGTTGCAGCTCAAGGTGGCTTCGAAGAAGAACGTGGAAGCTCTTGTGAGGGTGGGTTTCCTGCCGGCCACGCGTCGAGCCCAGGATGTTCAAGTTGTCGGGGGCACGTTTTCCAGGACGTGAGTGAGCCGGATGCCTTGTTTGTAATTATGGAGTTACGGAATCGGACTCGTTTAGAATAGAGATGCCTAGAGCAATATGCAAGCTGTCAGCGCGAGGTATCGTGGTTGCAGCATGAGTCGGCGGCTTATTGTTCCATGTCTATCGAGTCTTACTTGAATTGTATCTTGGCGCGTAATGTAGCTACTGAGATGAGACCCCTGTGCCCGTTGTGGTGACGTAGGTAGTGCACTATCACTAGGCGAGATGTTTAGCTTGTCATTCACGCCCTTGTACAATCAATGGCAGCCTAAAAGTACTGACAAAATTGAAAAGTCGTTCATCTAATCTATATCCCTCAGTCTCCAGAAACATATAACTTGGTTCATCTCAAGATCATAAACTTTTCGAGGATCACGACCTTTTCTATACGACAATGGACGACTCAGTCACTATCAAGGCACAGTGCATGTGTAAAGCACACACATTCTCCGCTTCACTGCCGAAATCCGCACTGCCGCTCAACGCGTCTTGCTGCCACTGTACGTCGTGTCGCCGACTGACTGGGTCTCTCTACAATCCTGCCGTCGCGTGGCCAGACGCCTCTGTAGACCTATCTGGCCTGCGGAAATATCCGTTCTCGAAACACTTTGATGTTTATTCGTGCGGTACTTGCTCGTCACAGCTCTTTGCCCGTGGTCACAATCCTAGCATCGCTCCTTATGTCACAACCGGCGCTTTAGAGAACGTCCCTGGTCTTGTCAAATATGACAATCACATGTTCATCGGCGACACCATCGATGGCGGCCTTGCGCCATGGCTTCCGAAACAAGAGGATGGAGACCCGGTCAAGCGCTGGAAAGGGCATCGCAACAGCGAAGAGGTTCCATTCGACTGGCCGGTCAGCAAGTCAATCCCTACCGCTCGGCTGAATGCTAGCCCCTTTCCAACGTCGACCCTGTTCCACTGCCACTGCAAGGGCGTCCGGCTATCGCTGCGAAGCGCGGCGGACTTGGAGGCAGATCCGGCGAAGGAATCGACCTCGACATGTGTGGATCCCAAGACGCTCAAGTTCAAGGCATGTTCCGATTCGTGCAACTCTTGCCGCCAACACTTCGGCTCAGATATCATCGCGTGGACCTTTGCTCCTCTCACACACATCAACTTCAGCACTGAGGCCGCATCCGCGCCGTCTCAATTCCCACAGACGATCGTTAAACTCAAAGAAGCAGTTCTATCCAAGACCAAAGACCCACGCCTCGGAACATTGGCGGTTTACAATAGCTCTCCCGAGGTAGAGCGGTACTCCTGTTCAGTGTGTTCAGCCAGCATATTCTACGCCGTTTACGACCGTGAAGACATGGTTGACATCGCAGTTGGGCTGTTGGATCACCCGGATGGCGCACGCGCTGAAGGATTGTTGGCTTGGAATTATGGCCTGCTTGGGTGGACAGCGGATGCGGCAGGCGGATGGCGAGAAAAACTGGTCGCGAGAACGAAGGCCTCCATGAAGGAGTGGGCCAACTCCTTGAACAGAAATCAGAGCACCAACAACTAAGCAGAAGGTCAGAAGCATCTGAAGGAATCTCGAAGTCCTTGATGGCTGGACAAAGAGGAGGCTGATCGAGGCTGGGCGACAACCTGGAGAAAAATCGTAGGGCGCGGCGCAAGGCTTCACAGACGACACTGCAGAGGAAAGGATCATTCAATCATCAGCGTCGATGGTTTAGTGGTAAAATTCTCCGTTGCCATCCAGCAGCGTCGGGGAGCCGGGGGTTCGATTCCCCCTCGACGCAATCTTTTGGTTTTGATGGTGGAAAACGATGTGCGAAGAGCTATGGTGGTCGGCGACGTGATCAATTTGCATCTTTACGCTTGTTTGATTGAGGTGGGTGGCTCTTTACAGTTGTATTTCATGCCTCGATAACCCTTTCTTTTTGTTTCCTATCAATATCTTCCTATGTTATTACCATAAGCGAAAGACAGAAAGCTCTCTATTTGTGATTGTATAATCACTCGGCACCGCTATCGTTGACAGAAATAGATTTCCAAGACCCTCCGTAGCAAGTAGAGAGTTGTATATGATTCCGATGGGCGATGCAGCCAGCATTACTGAGGTACCGTTGCCAACAGATAGGAGCTTCGGTGCCAGCCTCATGAGCCTTAAGCCCTCCATGGACGGCTGCCACCTATATTTGACTTCATCCGGTGTGTAAAGAGGATCTTCCGCTGGCTTGAGCACGGCTTTGTCAATATCTTCAGGGAATGGCATTGGATGCCGCGTTCCCGTGTCCAACAAAATCTGCAAATTCATAAGCTGCGTGATTGAAGCATTATAGATGATGAGCTCGGCAGCCTGTTCCGGCGTCTTCACCTCGATTGGCCTGGACGCCAACGTCTTGGCCCAAGGCAATGAAATGTCTTCCATCTCTTCGTCAAGAGGCATATCAGCCTCTCTTGCAGCATCTGGATTGTCACACTTCCAGCGCCATCTCCAGTCACGTAGATCCCTGAGAAGCTGATCAATCTTGTCACGGGCGGCCTCTATCTCGTTGTTGAACAACGGTCGATTGCGTGATGCGATAGAAAGAGTGAGACCGGGAATATCGACAAAATGGTCCATCAGCAGGTCGTGTGAGGTCTTGGGTATGTATCGCCATGGGATAGTTTTCCACGTCGTTTTTTCAAAAAAAGAGTGATCATGTTCATTGAAGGAGTTGCACGCCTGACGCCACAGCCAATTCTATCAGTACATGTAGAGACCACAAGTATTCAGGAAGTCAAAGAACAAAGCCCGGAATTCTCTTACATGAAGTGCCCGAATTTGGCGTAGATAGGTCAACATTGGCTCTTGCTGAAAGCACTCTGGCCCACACATTTCTATAATTTTCGACATGCCGTAATAGTGAGGAACGTTGGGCACGTTCTCTACCGCATACTGTATTTGTTAGAATAGGGACTGTGACGATAGGCGCGTGCTCTTGACCGAAGTTCCTTTTCAAAGACTTACTTGGTAAAGACTAAGGATAATGATTGTGAAGGCCCACCTCGCCAACTCCTGATTGGACTTCGCTGACACAGCGTGATGCAACGCTCTGATTACCTTGCCATTCAACTCATAGCCCTCGGCCACCATGCTCGGCTCGTTGACAGAATTTCCCATGAAGCCGAGCGCAGTCGCTAGGCTTCCCGTATAATCGGCTCTGGCCACATCTGAATCTAATTCTCCGTCTAATGACATTCGAAAGAGAGGTTTCCAAAACGGAGCCCAGCGGTAGTGAGCTACAAGATGGGAAAATGCCATGCGGTTACGAAAAGCTGTGAACGGGAGCTCTGGGACGATGTTCTGGTGATTAACAGTGCTCGAGCTCGTGTTTGAGACTCTGACTAGTTGTTGACTACCACCAGCATCGCCAGTGGCGGCAAAGTTTTGCATGCGGAGCGGCAACTCGTAGCCCAGGCATTTGTGGCCGGATTTGAGACATCTCTCACATGCAGGTCGAGCTTTGTCTAAGTGTTTTCAAGTGCGTGTAAGTGACATGACCGTTTATGAGCTGGACAGGCTAGAATTGTAACAGAAAGAGCACGATGGACATACCACACTTGACCCGTCTTCGTCGACAGGTATGACAGTAGCCGCTAGTTGGCGGACGTCCCATGGTGAAACGTATTTCTGGGTAAAGTGTTTTAAGTCAAGCGAGAATGCTTACGATGGCTATGTCAACTATGAGCCCACCGAAAATGCTTGCGAAGAAGATTCAGGAAATGTGTCGTCGTAGAAAAGCGAGACGGACTTAGCATAATATATTGCTTCTGAATCAACAATGAAAGAGAGACCCCCAGTCTTGGATGTTGTCAAATAGACCTATTCATATTGTCCCAATATCCAAGTATCATAATACCCACCTCTGTCTTCAGTGCCGGACATCACGGAGACGTGGGGCGAAAGAGATCGAGTAAGCAGAGCAGGCGGCAAAATCCACTTGGTCGCGCGCGCGCTGCAAGTAGCAAGGCAGTTTTAGACTATTTAGTCATCCTAGACAACGTAAGGTAAGCCGCACTCTAATTCTCTTCAGTTCTGATGCATCACTTGGCAGCAGCCAGTGGGGGCTTCGGACTGTCTGCTCATTGGCCAGGCTCATGCTGACTGCAGCTTCATTTGGTTATTCGTTTTCTAGTCCAATCATGAAGACGTATTTGAACATGCACGCAAAGATCGCCACGGGTACTTTTTAAGATAATCACGAGATTGTATGCCGAAAAGAGGCGCTGGTCTCATCGGTGCCTCCAGTCACTTCCTTGCCTTCATGGGTAATAACAGCATCGTTGCGATGGATCACAGGTTAACATCAGCCCGTATTTAATTATTTACCTATTTCGTGTTAGCATTCTTTAGTTAGCATGTTACATTGAGGTAGTCGGCGATCTTAGAGGTTGGTCGATAATCTACCGGAACTTATGTGGTGGTTTTTTTCCGGCTTTTTAGGCGCAAAAGATCGACCTTAACGGGATCACGCTTTCAAAAGAAATTATATAATACGGTACACTTTTTAACTATATAGTACGCGTAATATACCCTAAGTACGCGCTTAACGTAATATAGTAATTTTAATATAAAAACCGCTATATAATTCGGAATAAGTAAGCTACTCTATAGTAAAGCTAGTTAGAAAGGTTAATAATAGAGGTCGGTTATAATAATTAGCTATAATAATTAGCTATAATAGTTAAAAACGGCTTTCCTTAACTATAGAGGTTCTAAACTTTAATAGCGACGTAGAGGTTTTTAAAAAAAAGGCTAAAAGGGCTAATATCTAGCTACTCTTCGTATTAAAGCTCGCAAAGATTCTTTTTATCCTCATCGCTTTTAATATTACCTAAAGTTCTATTTAAACTAAATAAATTTATTAAATAAGCCTATTAAATAAACCTATTAAACGTACTTATTAATATATAAACTATTACTTAGATAACTAGTTAAATAACTTATTAAAAGATTAGCTAGTTAAAATACTACCTTATTAAGAACTTACTCTAAAGATACCCCTTAATAAGTCCCCCCCTCTAGGGCTTGATAGATGCTTAGGCCCCCTCGACGCCCTAGCTATTATGACTAACGTAAAAACGCTTAAAAAGTAATATAGTACTTTTTAATAATATAAAATCTAATTAAGTAATAGTATAAATATTATAAATAGCTAGGCTAGTACGGACGTTAAGATTTAATATATTAATATTAATTTAAAAATTATATTTTATAAAACTAGAAGTCTCTTTAATACGGGCTATATTATAAATATAAGGGAATATATAAGGGGTCCTCTAACCCTTAATAAGAAGGAGTATATAATACGGGATCTAGCTACTTATATAAGCTAGTACTAGGAGGTCTTATATACGTTAGAATAGGTTTAGCTCGCCCTCTAGACGGGCGGCAGAAGGTTAGGAGTTTTAATTAGTAATTAGGTATAGAGCGTAATATATCCAGTTTTTCCTAATACGTAATACACGGTACGGCCCCGGCGGATTGCTCTATCGGGGGGCCACCGGAACTTATAATAAAGGGCATATTATATATTCGATAAGCATTTGGTTTAGACGATCTGCACCTTTGATTATATAAATTTACTAAAAATATTAGTCTATTTTGTTTTAGAAGGTTCCGGGTTTATACCTTGGTAAAACGATAAGGGAACACTCCCTAGATCCTCAAGTAGCTATATTTCCCGCAAGTCCTAAACAGCTGAGGTAGCAGGAATTAAAGGAACAAATATAAATAAGTGTATCTCAGCTATTGATGCTATATCTCTGATAATTCCTTGGTGGCCTTCTAACTCACTCACGGGTGGCTTGGTTCTCCATGATGAACACATATGCGACCTGATTCGGATGTGGCTACGAAGCAACTTGCACTGCTAAGGCACACAGATCCAGGAAACGTTAGCCAACATTTGCCTCCAAACAATACTCTGAAAGTATAATTGTGTATTTGCATACATCCTTCTCAACGAACACTCCGAGCAGCGGTTTGACCTTAGTCACAATCTTTCATGTGCCGCAAAGGCCAAGAGCTGGCCGAGGGTAGTCAAGTCCAATGAGGGAAGGCTGTATTTAAGCATGGTTGCATGAATGTGGGAGCATTGGTCTAGAAAGGGTCTCTCAGCTTAGACGTAGAGCCAGCCAAGTCTAGTACTAACATCATTAATTCACGTGTTCCATTTCTTGGGCGCAAATAATGTTCACAGCTAAAGTCGATGAGATAGAGACTCTGCGAAAATACCTTACTTCATTAAGTAGCTTCTGGCAATCAGGCAGAATGTCAAGAGTAATACGTCCATATTTCCGTTAACAGCGTTGGCGCAAGCCTGCGAGATCGTCCATTCGGGCTAACGCTTGCTTCTTGTAAGCCTACCGGCAAGTCCTCAATGATGTAGAAGTCATTGCATGGCTGGTTTACTTGACATATAGCGAGCACTAAGTACTGGGATACCCGAGAACTACGAGTTGGTAAACTCAACATTTGATGCTGAGCAAAGAGATCTCTATTACTCGCAACTAAAAGGTAAGTCCTGCAAGTGAAAAACTGCAGTTTCGTCTAAAATTCGGATTGTTAAGGCGCTGTACGGATACCATTGCAGAAGCACTCGCGTTTGTTCCTCTCTCAAACTTCACCCAGTCGGATGTTACTGGCAAACTACTATCTGCTATCAACAGTGGCACCGCTCAGTACCTCCCCCAGAATACTGACCAAGTCGTTAAAGACGGATACTTGAAACACGTACAGCAAATTCTGCAAATGCACCAACGTAATTCCATGGCCGATATGGAGCTTCTTTATGGGGACGGTGGACGCTCAGTAGTGAATATCTTGATGCACCCCTCAAGCCGTTAGGCTATTGGAATCAACCTCATCGACCCCTTCGCGCCCCCAGTCATTGAACCTCGCTGTCTCTCCTACTCTTACGACGGGCAAATGGAGGTTGAGTCACTACGGTCAACCGAAACTCCTGGCCACGCAGCAAGTCCAAGCTCTTGGAGCAACGGAAACGCTGCCTTGGGTCATTGCCCTGAGCGACTCTGACATTTTGGAATTCGTTGAAGGAGTCAGCGCTACAGAGTATCACTATACTGGGACCTGCGCTATGCTTCCCAGGCCACTTGGTGGTGTCGTGGATTCCAACCTTAATGTGCATGGGATCGATGGCTCGAGGGTAGTCGATGCTAGTATCATGCCTTTACTTCCATCGGCGCATAACCAGGCGACGGTCTATGCAATCGCTGAAAAGGTAAAATTGCGCCCCTACGCATGAGATGGCTCGAATGTGAGCGAGACTAGTGCAGTGACTTTAGTGCTGACTGACTTCTCTTACACAGGCAGCGGATGCTATTTTACAGCAATATTCTTGATGAGCGTGGCGAAAGATGGATTACTTGAAGACGAAGGAATAGACGAGGGGAGTTTGGACAACTGTCTTGTCGAGATATTCATTGGCTGATAGCTCCTCTACTCACCCAAATTCCCTGGGTTCGGCGGCGCAGAGAGTTTGTTTTACTTCTGTGACTGGTGCAACCTGCTGTTATATTTGCAATGACTTGTCAACCCTGCCTATCGCTAGAAACGTCGTATTTCAGGAGGTGCTCGCCCACTTTCACCTGGGAAATCTGATAGGTAAATTATTCTCGAGTGCCTCGAATTCTCGCCATGATCATTTCTCAGAAAATGATTACAGGCACAGCCGTTCATGGCCTGTGAGAGTTACGGACAGAGGGACGGCAGACAGGGGAGGGATGGGAAATGGAAAATCATGTGTGCACCAGAGGGCTGGGCCGGAATAGCGGTGCCGTCTTCTGCATGTCAGCATGTCCCGCCGCAAGGGTGTGCTACTCGAACCAATGATGACCACTACCGATTCTTGCGAACAGGGGACTGAGGCCCCTCATCGACCGTCTTAACCAACCAGCTGGGACGATGACTTCAGCCAGCTGGCCGTTGT
Organism: Colletotrichum cuscutae; assembly: GCA_030869315.1. Classification (NCBI taxonomy): domain Eukaryota; kingdom Fungi; phylum Ascomycota; class Sordariomycetes; order Glomerellales; family Glomerellaceae; genus Colletotrichum; species Colletotrichum cuscutae. Next base: position 87,139 of record MPDP01000060.1, on the reverse strand, counting down.
GTCTAGTGCTTACTCCGGGGCTGAGTTGCTGGAACAAGTCTTCCAGACCTGCTGTTCCAATGTTGGGCATTCAATGTCCTGGTATTGGAGAATGGCTCCCGCTTTCTTTTTGTTTTCCTTTCGAGGTGTAACTCAAAAAATTGGGATGAAGCGATAGGGTTCCGGGCCTGCTTTGCTAATTCCACTAGACTGGTAGATGGCGTCGGGGCAAACCTTAGTCTAGCTATAACTTGGCACAGATGATCGAATGAGATGCTAACAACTTTCAGCACTAGCATATCCGCTAGCAGTTCATATGACCAGCACGCTCCAGCAAGCGGGAGAGCCTTACGGCCCCGGTCTCCCAAGACAATTTGAATCATTTGTTGCACTTGTTCCATTATGGAGAGCTGCAGGGGTTACACGTGATACTTGCTCCTGCGCAGGGGCTGATTTTGGCTGCCTAGCTGAACTGCATTTTGTCTCAGCCAGGCTCGGATCAGGCTGGCTGCCAGCACTGGAGAAAGCCCTTGATAAATCAGGCTCTCTGCTAATCTTTTCCTCCTTCAATATTCCAATAGAGTTTTAGTCACTGTACTCACTGTATTTGTATCTTGGGGGCTCAATGTCCCTTTTCACAATCGTTCCGAGTGCCTAGAGGAGCAACGTCAACTGCCTGCATCCAAGTTGAGGGATCTCGCCAAGATGTCGTCATCTGACCCCACAAGCTCATCCGGCAGCGACAGTGACAATAATGACAACCAAGTTGAGTTGATCGTAGCGGTTGTGGCATTGATCATTTCAGTTCTCGCCTTCATCATTGCGATTTTCCAGGCCCTCCAGCAATACTACGCGTCGGCAACGGGCTACTCATCATGCACTCCAAAAGTCATGGGAGATTGGGCGAGGTTCACACGACGACGATTCAAATGGTACGAATTCCGCTTTGAGGTGGAATTTGAAGTTCCCGTCATATTCGTTGCGCCGCCGACGAACCCGCGGGGACCCCTCGGCGTGCACGACGACAAGGAGATTACCTACATGACCGGAACGACAGATAGTTACAAGAAGACGTATACCTGGGACCAGGAAGAGTACGACAAGCACTCCAAAACTTTGAGGGCTGGGATGACGCGCCAAGCTATCCACACCGCCGACAACGAGCTCGCAAACTGGACGAGTCTGCTCATGGCTATTCAGCGTATGGAGAGGGAGTCTCGAACGTGGCAAGACAAGGAGTATTTCGGATACAACCCTCAATGGGAAGCCCAGACACCGTGTCACCCGACCCAGGCCAGCACCACGGTACCCTACACTCTTACCGTTGGCATGCAGAGGAAGAAGAAGTCTTGGGATAGTATGCCAGACAACATGAAGAAACCTTACGCAACGACAACGATCTCACATCTGGTGGAAATGGCGGCAATGTTAGGCGTTCATTGGAAAGAGTTTAACCGAAACGAAGACCGTTACCGAGGGCAGGGCAATGGGTTCAGCATCACCGGCTACGACGTCGACGATCTCGGTGTTGTGTTTACATTCGAGAAGACTGGTCCGACTTGGTTTCACGAGAACAGGGTAGTGCCGAACAATAAGGTCAAGGAGCTCTGCTTTGGTTATTGTCCGACGATTTTCCGCCAGCAGAACAACGACAACTACAAGTACGCTGACGAACCAAAGGATATCGGAACGCTACAGCTTGGCAGCATGTCGGCCATTGCAGAGACTCTAGTGGTGATCGGTTGTAACACTAACACTGTCCGGCATTTCCGAAAGTCTACTCCAGATACAAGACACATCCATCTCTTCCCAAGTAAGTCTTGCCAAGAATCATTATATTCACGAGATTCGAATACTGACTGTTACGTTTTAGTTGCTTTTGAGATCCTAGGCATGGTGGGTGCCGTCCTACAGATCCCCGGCACGGCTTTCCGCATGCTTCCCAACCCAACCATTTGGCATTGGGACCGGAAGTCATTTTCACTGAAGACTTTCCTCAGTGACTACGTCCACGTAGTGGGTGAGTCGGCAGCAACAGAACCAATGCTCAGAAGTACAGAAGGATCTCGAATCAGCGTGATTCTCAAAGAAGCCGGCAAAATCGAAGACAAGTTCGAAGAGCTCGAATCTCGTGACGGCCCGGAAGCGATTCTGAGACGAACAAACAACACCGAGGAAAGAATCTACTCCAATGACCTCGTCATGGCTTTGCATTCGGCCATTTCGAAATGCGACGAATTCCTTCAGAATCAAGAGAGGATAAACCTTGTCCAAAACGTGCTCCGCGTGCACCTGCAAGAAATCTTGCGTATTTTGAACGACAAAGAAGGGGAATACAAGACGGTTGTGGTCACTACAGGAGATCATGCTCGGTCAAAGAGGGACTCAAGACACGACCTTGTTGTTCCAGGAGCATCCCCTATCTTGAGGACGCGAGAGGAGAACGAGGAAACCGAGAAGGAGATATCGCTCCTTCAGAAGCTGGATTCCGCGTCTTCAAGCGAGAGGCATGGTGTTCTAGCCGAAATTTACCTTCTTTCGGTGCGCAAGCGGGTCATTGATGTTGTTTGCAAACAGCTGCGGGTTGATAAAGCTCGTAAAGAGCGTGGAGCTAGATCGATCATTTCTGATGCTTCCACAGAGGTGATCGCCCACGACCAGCAACAGCAGATCAATGATGTGTGGTGCATGCTTGTCTTCCGCATGGTATGCTGGTTGCTTCTGCATGATTTCCATGGCAAGGATATCCAAGTTGAGAAGAGTGAGATATTTGGAAGCCGTCTGCCGGTTTACATCACATAGGGTTGGGATGTGGTCATGAAGTATAACACGAATTACGATGGAATGGGAAAATGTGTCAATAATGAAACTGTACATTTCTTGACTGATCCTGTTCACTACACTTCATGGCTCCTTCTGGGTTTGTCATTTCTGATGTTCCATGTAATTTTCATCTACTTTCAGGACTGGCTACCCATTAATATGGCTTCGCTTGCCCAAAAGGACACACACGCGACCCTAGAAATTACACAAGCGTTAATTATCAAATATCTAAGCCCCATTCGTGCCATTGGTGCCGTTCTCACGCTTCTTCAACTCCTCGCGGACCGCAGGCAGAATATAGCGACCATAGTCAATAGCATCGTTGAGGTTGTCATATCCACGGATAGAAATCAACTCAGCGCCAAGATCGACATAGTCCAAAATGGAGTCGTTGATGGTCTTGGGAGATCCTACCAGCGCCGTAGAGGCTCCGCGAGCGTTAGTCGCAGTGACGGTGGGGTACCACAACGCCCGGTCCTGAACCTCGCCCTTCTTAGCGATGTCAAGCAGACGCTGCGAGCCGACATTCTGAGGCTCGGGTCCGTTCTGACCAGGCTTGCCCTGTCCGGCAGAAATGTTTCCCTTGAGTGCATCGAGCGTGCGGTGTGCCTTGGCCCATGCAAGCTCCTCCGTCTCGGCGATGATGGGACGGAAGGTAACCCAGATGCGGGGCCGGTCCTTGCGGCCGGCCTTCTCGGCCTCGGCGTAGATGCGGTCAATCTGTTCCTTTGTCTCCTTCAACGGCTCACCCCAGAGTCCGAAAATGTCGGCGAGGGAACCACCAATGCGGTAGGCCTCAGGGGATGAACCGCCAACGGAAACAGGAATTGTGCCCTTTGTCGGGCGGACGCTGCTGTGAAAGTCTTTGAAGGTGTAGTACTTGCTCTCCCAGCTGAAGGGCTCCGGTGATTCCCACGCTCGGCGGAGAATCTTGATGTAGTCCTCAAGGCGGCCATACCGCTCGTCCTTGGAAAGGAAATCACCCTCCTTGGCTTGCTCTGCATCGCTTCCACCGGCAATGAAGTGCACGACGACACGGCCCTTGCTGAGTTGGTCGAGTGTTGCCAGGGCCTTCGCGGCAACGGTGGGGTAGAGGGTGTTTGGCCGCAAGGCGATGATGACGCTGACGTTCTTGGTGACCGCTGCGATGGTCGCACCAATTGTGAAGGGATCAAATGAGTTTGAGCCGTAAGGAACGAGTGTGTAGTTGAAGCCGTAGTCGTCCAAGTTCTTAGCGTAGCGGACTAGGAACTCGGGATCAACGCCAGCACCAGGGATCGGGTTGATCTCCGTTGAGGCGTTGGGGAAAGTTACGCTGATGAACTCGGTCGGCATTTTGCTAAGTGTTTTCTTGGGTTTGGGTATCAATACTGCAGAATAGTCTTCTTCCTGAAATTGCTATTCGTGAATTATGTGGTCGCCTATATACATCCGTTGCACGATATGACGACAACTGCAAGATAATCACGCCTTACACCCCGAGCCGAAATCGGCAAGGGGTTCCCCAGTGAGATGTCACCATAACCCCATCTAAATCCAGCACACTTGATCAATGTGGCAAAGAACATCTGGTGCCTTTATCGTTAGCTGTTTTGGAGAGCCTCAAGAAAAAATCGCCAATTCTTCAACGTTGCTTGTTGTCGGGCGGGATGCGATCGGTGCTCGGCTACTTGGCGGTGCGGCCCCAGACCGGGCCCGTTCCGTCAAGATATGCCAACCGGACCACATCAAGGCCAGAGACCATGATTAACTATTCATCAGTAACTCTCAGCCTCTGAAACTGCCGAAAACACCTATCAGCACCGAGTTACCCCGCTCCATGTCAACACGCAATTCTCAGGATCAGTTCCACACATCCACAACTTGGGGCCAACGTCGGACATGCCCGCACACTTGAAGCCCCGAACGCTCGACATTGGCTGATTAAGGAGGCGCAGTGCCTCCGACGGGGATTCTGTCGTGCCATTCAATTACAAATCAACGATTGTGCAACAGACAAATTACTATGATGATTTGTCAACAGATATGGAAACATGCTCCGGGCGCACCACCACAAGTTGCAACCCCTCTTTCGGTCAGAGCCAAGGTTGCTCCAAGGGCGGTCTTCATTGACGGATCGAATCAAAAACGATTTAACATGTTGAGTTCGGGACCATTCATCTTTGTGAAATAGTATCTATATAGCGTTGAAGTTGTGCTTTGCAACCGTTCTATGATGAATACGATTCAATTGCAATATATACGATGAGCAAGATAGAGTCTTCAAACTTCGACGTTCCCCATAAATCGCCCAATCACTACGAATAAAAACACCACGATAATTGCCCAAAGATTTTGAGTCCTCACTAAATGGAATGGAATCCATTCCTATTTGCACAAACCGATTCACCTGAGTTCGGAAGGAAGCCAAAGCAATGAGTGCACTCCACAGATGAAAGCAACGTCTTGATTTTGGAGGTTTATTTATAATACAGCTGCACGAAGTACCAAGTTGTAAAAGAAGATTCACTCTAATACTCTATAATCAAGTCGAAAAGTGAATAAAAAAGTAAATTGTTAGGGACTAGTAATTATGCGTGTTTGAGTCCTTCGAGAAAGACGCTGAAATTCCGGGGGCCCTCATTACCCTTTTATCTTGAGTGATTGAAGCCGAGAAAGCTGAGAGTCGGGTTTTTAGGAAGACTTCTTCTTCCAAAGTCGAGCAAGGGAGTGCTTCTTCGGCACCCGAGCCAGCCAATACAGGAACAAAGCTGCAAACAAGTTGAAGATTATGTAGACCCACATCAGCCCGTACGACCGCCATCATCTACCGTATGACGTAGATATGGTAGTCAAGAAAGCATCTGTCGTAGCCAGAGGGCAGAATTGACAGATGTCGGTGCTGTTGGCGTTGAATACACTGCCGCCGGCCATTTGCATGTACGGGGCCATGTAATCACCGCATGCGGTTCCATTCGCGGGACTGAACTGCAGCAGCTCGAGTTGAGAGCAGTTGACCTTATTGTGGGCCAATCCCGTTGACAAGAGACCTTCGACCCGGTAAGTCAAGGGTGAGACGCGGTACATGAACTTCCAGAAACCTGGCAGGGCATTGACCGGCACAATGACACTGTTGATTCGTGAGTTTGAAGACTTCAGGTTGATTAAATCGGTGTTGAACTTACCCGCAAAAGATCAGACACAAAGCAAAAAGTAAAAGAGAAAGAGTCGCTCCGATCTCTGCTGTGGGTACACCAGCGACAACCATATCGGCAAAAGTTGACTCGAAGAGCATGAAGGCCCAGATGAGTAGGAACATGAGACCGCCACGTTCCGTAACCGCATCCGTCGGTATGGCATTGCGATACATGCCGACCAGATAATAGAACGGGAAGAAAATCACGATAGCAGCCAAGGTGTTCCAGGGAAGCTCGACAATGATGTTGACCAAGACGAACACATACCATGAATACGCTCTGGAGGCGCGTTCTCTCGCCTCGTATTGCTCGCGTTGCAGGATGAAGTTGGGCATCGTCTGATAGACGAGGAAGGCAAAGACCACCAACAACATGAAGATGGAAAACATCTGACTCTGGAGTCCTTGCATCGTGAGCGGTGAGTTGTAGAAGGACACCCCGATGAATAAGCTCTGTGCAAAGTGTAAGTTGAAGGTCCATTAGGTCGTTGACCAGTAAGCATTGAGACGTACCGTGCCACCAGACAAAATCAACTTGGAGTAAATGTACGAAGGCGTGCGCCAATACTGTTGAAAGACAAGCTCAGTGCATAAGGCAAGCTGAACATGAAACGGCGCAGCATAAGTAGACATCTCATCGGGACTGGACGTCGAGCCATTCGCCGCCACGCCCTGCTCCAGACGCTCGAGCTCGCGGCGCATCTCGGCACACTCATGGCTCTCCTTCCAGGTCTCGGGCCAATCCCTCTCAGCCTTGGCGCCCGGAGCTGCGCCGATGACTTTGAGCATCCACTCGGCGGGGTTCTCGTCCTGTCCGCAGGGCGTTGCTCCGTACTGCTCAAAGTAGCTCGTGAGCACGCGGGAGTTCTCGCCAATGTCGCCAAAGTAGACTGTTTTACCGCCATGTGCAAGGAGAAGAAGACGGTCGAATTGCTGGAATAGGAGAGCAGAAGGCTGGTGGATTGTCACAAGGATGGCTTGGCCTTTTTCAGAGAGCTTTCGGATCAGTGATGAGATTGACCATGCTGTCTGACTGTCGAGGCCCGAGGTCGGTTCGTCAAGGAAGAGAAGGAGATCAGGTTTCGCAGCGAGCTCGACGCCAATAGTCAGTCGTTTTCTCTGCTCAACGTTTAGGCCTGTGGTGGTACGGATTAGCTTAACAGTCCTTGAAAATGAGGTGCAAAGACCAGTTGAGGACTTACCTTCTCCGGGCACTCCGACAATGGCATCGGCATAGGCCTCCATCTCCAGAAGCCCAATCACCTCTTCAACATAGTCGTACTTCTCTTGCTTGCTGACAGCCGCTGGCTGGCGTAGCATGGCGCTGAATCGCAAGGCTTCCCTAACAGTGGATGTCTCGAGGTGGATATCCTGTTGCTGAACGTACCCGGCCTTTCGCTGGAAGGACTGGTCTCTGAGAACACCGTTGACGAGGATATCTCCTGTCACAACACCCATGGTCACCCTGTTAGCCAGGACATCAAGTAGAGTAGTTTTGCCAGCGCCAGTAGAGCCCTGAATCGATCGTCAGCAGAAATCCTTCTCTTGAATGGAGGTAGACTCACCATCAAAGCAGTCAGAGTTCCCGGCTTTACCCATCCGCTAGCTTTGTCAAGAATTCTGCGGTTGTTGCCCTTGATTGATATGTCGTAGCAAACATCTTTCCAGTGGAATACCGATTGGCTTTTATGAATTGCGGATTGTTTGACACCCGACTGAGGAGCATGTCCCTCGGACTTCTCATGTTGGTAAACGCGTTCAGGTTGGCCAGTCTCTTCGTCGGATGAGTTCTTTGATAGCGTCGGGACCGAGTGACCACGCCGGAAGATCAACACCTCGCCCTTGGAGCGGTCTGTGGTGATGTACTCCGCCGCGAGCAAGTAAACGCACATGAAGAAGACGATGAAGGCGAAGAAACATCCAAAATAACAGAACATACCTCCAAATGTGAGACTTGTAATAGCTGAAAGTGGCATTAATGTAGAAGTCACCGTCAACGAAGTCTGCGCCTGGTGCAGCGCCAGCGACCGAGCACGTCCTCTCGTTTGGCGCAGCGTTCGGGTAGGCCGGAACAAATGAGGGACAGGGGAACTGCCGACCATTGAACTCATTGGCGACCAGACTCTCGAAAGCGTAGGCTATGGGGTTGATGTAGTTGATCCAGCGGAGCCATCCCTTCATATCGCGGGTCGGGAGGATGAAGCCGGTGTAGATGACGAGCGATAAGATGAAGATAGCGGCTGGCGTCAAGGCTTGGTGAATGGTACGGGACGTCTGGCCGATGGTTCTGATGATCATGGACATTGAAAGTGTAGTGGTAAAGCCGAAGAGGAGGAAGATAAAAAAGGCATCGGCCTCTTGGCGGAGCTTTGCCATGAAGTAGAGAGGAATATTGAAGGCCAAGGTAGATAGAATCTTACTGGGAAGATCGCAGATCGTGGAGGAGATTGCTTCGGAGGCGGGATGATACAGAGCATAGCGAGCGTGCTTTTCGACAATAGGTCTCTGGACGTACAGTGTGAGAATCTGATCATCGCCATATTAGTAAATCTTTCTCGTCGTAGGGCTACTTGGAGGAGAATTCGAAACATACCTCAAGAGCACTGCTGAGACCGTTGAACAAAATCGCAAAGAACAACAGAATGCAACGAGAATTCATACTCGATGCATCGGAGGGCAGGTCGAAGAAGATGCTTCCAAGAACCAAAGAGATGACCAAGTTACCACCAACAGTGACAACGAAGAACAGCCAGTCACCCAAGAGACGCTGGTAACCACGCGTCATGCACAACCAGATTTGCATGGGCATGGAAATGGTGTAAGGTGATTGCGGGGTCCTTTTCGACTGTTAGCAGGTGATTATACCACGACCTCCTGCCTGTATCACCACTTACACGAGAGATGCTTTGTGAGCTTGGCGCGTCGCGACAAACTTTTCTTCCCCTGAGCCATCAAGAGGATGTTCCTCCTCAAAGGCAAATATCTCCTCCATAAGACTTGCCCTGACATCGCTTCCCTTCCATACTGTTGCAAACTCGTCTGGCGTTCTGGGCACTCTGTTCTCAAATCCTTCTCGCACCACTCGTTCTGCGGGGTTCGTGAGGGAAGTGAGGAAATCAGCGGTGGTTTGGCGGTCGGGGCAGCGGTAGCCCATGTCGACAAAGTATTGCTTCGCCAGCGCCGTGGAGCCAAAGTAGATCTGGCGACCTTTATAAAGAACCGCGACCTTGTCAAATACCTAGACGATTATAAGTCAACAACGATATATGGCAGATTTGGGATGGAGATACAGACATTATACGCCGGCTGCGAAGCCTGATACATCGCGACAATGGCCGATGTAGGTTTCCCTCTTACAGGGGAATTAGTTCGAACCGTGGGTTGATAAAGAGATCAATTAACTATATGAATTTCTATATAAGTATAAAAGGGAGGTTCTAACCACAGGTTAGGCTAGCTACGATAATCCTAAATAGGGCCCCTAATTAGCCCCTGTGTAATTAATTATATACCGCAGTTAAATTAGACTTTTAATTTAATACTAACTTTCTCTTTTTTTTATTAATTTAATTATTATAGTTAGAAGTATAATTCGACCTCGGGCCCGTTTACTAAGTCGTTTCCTTTTCCTCTTTTTTTTTATTTTTTTTATATAACCTATTTTTCTATTTATATATTAACTTTTTTACTACTTACGAATTACTCTAACCCCTTATTAAGTACTACTTTTATAAAAGCGTTAGCGAGGTTATTATTACTATTAATCTAATAAATCTCGAGGATTTTGCGCCTTTTATATAATTATTTAAAGGCTATAATATCGATTATAAGCCTCTTTTCCTTTATAATTCCTAATTTAATAAGATATTTATATAGTAAATAAGAATTTATATAAATAACCGTTAGGATTAGTAAAAGGCTAAGTCGATTAATAATTCTCCTTAGCGTTATTAAAATTACGTAGGCGAGGTTAACGCTATTAACTATACTATAGACTTTTAATATTAGTATACTTCTTATTACTTACTTATTTTTAGTTAATAAGTAGTAAATTATATTACTATATATTATAAATTCGCTCTTATTTATACTCTTATTAATAAGAATAATAATATACTCTAATTATAAAATAAGGTCCTTATTATTTATAAATAAGCTATTTATAAATACGTAGAGCTTATTAACCGCGAGGTTAATTAAGTAATAAACGAGACCTTAATTAAGATTTAAGTACTATTATTTAAGCCGCTTATTAAGTACTTTAATATTTTATTCGTTTAGTTCTATAGCCTACGCTACTCTAGCGTAGTTAAAAATTACCTCGGGCTAGTATATACTCGTAATATATACCCCTTATATAAGCTTAGCCTTATATTGCTTTTTAATATTAATTATATTTAAATTAACGAGGCTAATTATTTTACTTTACTCCTTTTACTAAAAAATAATAATTTCTCTTTTAATTATAAGAATCTTATTATTAAATATTAATAAGTTATTTATTATAAAGACCTCTTTTAGCTTTATTACGAAGCCCGCTTTTTAAAACTCCTTATCCTCCTTTTTTATAAAATTAATATTAAATAGGCTTAATATATTATCGGTTTATATTTTAATAATTCTAAATTAGTTACTTACGTATTTAGAAATTAATAAGTACGGGTCGTACGTAAATATAACTATTAATAATTAATTAATATAAAAATCGTAGTAAGTAGCTTATTAATAAGTACCCGATTCTACGAGCCTATATAGTGGCTTAAGTACTTTAATAATCGTACCTTCTGGGTACTTACTAGCTATTTCTTTTAGTAAATAGGCTAGGATTTTCCTTATGAGCCCTATTACTAATTAAGTATATACCTAGGTAATATTACGGCTCTAAATCTCGTACCCCTTTTTCCGTAGTAATATTATTAGTATTATTATTAATCGTTAACTATAGCGCTATATAGTAAGTGATTATATAAGTAGCGTCGCTTTTTTAACGTTACTATACCCCTAAATTACGTATTTAAACTTCTTATACGATTAGGGTATTCTTTTTTTTTTAATCTTACGAACTATTTATAATTTAAATATATAGAGGTTTATATACTTCTCTAAGTCGTAGAGGATAAATCGATAGACCCTTTAATTATAAAAAGTATTTACTTTAATTAGATCTAATTCCTTATATAGCTTTTTAATAGTTATAATTATATTTTTTTTACGTAGTTTAACTACTAGTTCGAAATTAGTTTTTTTTTTATTATATAAAAGGTATTAATTACCTCGTTATTAATAATAAATTACTACGTTAGTACTTACTATCGTAGTCTTTTATAACGTCTCGCTAGTAGTATTAGTGCCCTTTTAATAATTTCCTTTTTTTTATTATTTATTAGTATTATTATAACAATTTTATTAAGGATAATTTCCTATACCTCTATTACGGGTTATATAGTTTTCCTTAGCTCTTCTTCTTTTTATAAGTTAAAAATTACCTCGCTAAGATCTATATAATATAGTCTTATTATTATAATTAATACCTCGAGGGGTTAATTACGATCCCTTATAACTATATAAAATCGCTCGTTAATAAAGATTAATTTATATAACCTAGCTTATTATTAAGTAATTTCGTACTATATTTATATATCTAAATTTAGTAATATATTTAAATTACTTCTTATATTAGGCTTATTATACGTAGTAATTACCTCGTTAACTTACTTTTTTATACTTACCTCGCGCAGTACCTATATTACTTTTTTAATTACTTAGGCTTATTAGTTTATATTTAATAATAGTAATAAGGCTAAGGTCGTTCTTAAATATACTTTAAATATAAAAAGCGTTAGTATAAGCCCGTTAGGCCCCATAGTATTATTATAATATTTAAGTACTATTTAAAAATATTCATCGTTAATAAAATCTAAATTTTCTTTTTTAATAATTCTAAATACCCTTTTTAGTTATTAATATACCTTTTTTACCTTTTTAATACTATAATACGCTTTAATAAGTATAACTTTTAGCTATATATTATAAGCCGTCGTATTCTTTCTAAATTTTATTAATTTAAAACTAATACTAGCGTCGGTTTTAATACTATCTAGCGGTCTTTAGTATATATCGATCTAGCTTTTTTATAAAACTATTTATACTATTTTTACTTATAGATCCCGGAGGAATTACCTTACTTAAAAAGATATAGCTTTATTAATTACGTATAGGACTAGCTAATTATTTAAGTAAAAGATATTAATAATAATTTCTTAATTAAAGTTAAGCTTATTACGTAATTTAAATTTAAACCTACGTGGGCTTTACGTATTTATTTAGTATTAGTAGTATATTTTTATTAACTACTCTAGCGCCCCTATTTTAATATTATTATTACTTAATTACTTTAGGAAGTTATATAGCCTCGTAACTAATAAGTAGCTAAATCTTTAGTATAATCGTTTAAGCTTACTTTTTATTAAGTAATTAATTAACTTCGTATCGTTAGTAAGCTTTATAAACACGTACCCCTATTATTATTTAACTATCTCAAAGTACTTATTACTAAAGATTCTATTCTTTATATTATTAAATATAATACTTAGTTAATTTATATCTTTTAAATATAGTAAAAATAGGGTATTAATAAGTAAAATATAAAAGGTTATTGTTCCGAAGTACGTCTCGACTTTTACTATACTTAGGGTAACGATTTCCTTACCTAGGCCGAAACTAATTTTTATAATACTTACTATTAACATATTAAGTATTACTAGCACAATCTTTTATAGCGCTTAGAATTACCCTTTTCCTCTTATTAACTATTATAATACTTTAGTATTTAGGATAATCCCTTAGAAAATTTCTAAGCTATACTTTTTACTTATATAAAATACTTAAATAAGCTTAGCGTTCGAGTAGTTTAAGTAGTATAAAAAAGACCCCTCTAGCTATTATTATAATTATTTAGTACCTAATTTTTCCTTAAGTATTAAGAGAGGTAAATCCGGTATTATTAAATTTAGTAAGCTAGATTATAATTTACCCCTTTTACCCCTCTCTATACCCGTCGTCTAGAGGACTTTCTCTTACTATTTATAAATAAAAGCTTACTTATTAAGAGCTTTTATTACTTTTTACTCGTTTATTTTTATATATCCTCCGGAGGTTAATAGGGTAAAAAAAGAGTAGTTAATATTATTAATTTTATTATAATCTAATTTATTAATATAGGGTGTGAGGTCTTCTTTATTTTTTAAGTTTTTTAGCGGATACTTTAGGACGCTAAACTAGCTACTTTCGCTAGGTTCCGTGCCCCCGGATATGCCCTTATATATAACGAGGAATTAGTTAAATCGATTAGGGCTAGTTTTGCCTTTTATTACCCTCGACTTTCTATACTATTCGTACGATTTAGTACGTTCTTTTTCGGAGTAGTTACTTAACTAATATTTATCTTTTTTATAAATAAAACACTACTTCTTATATTACCCTACTCGTAAGTTAAATCTCTACCTATTTAATAAATCTAGGCCTCCCTATTAGTAATTATTATACCTAGCTTCTTTTCTTTTTTTATTATATATTCGATTAACTTAGTACTATTAATAAGGGCTATTATACGCCTATAAATAAGTTTAGTATAGTATTCTTATTTTAATATTAAAACTAGATCTTAGCTTCGAGTAGAGCGTTTTATAATTTTTAAGTACTTAGTATAGGGTTATTTTTATTTTTAATACGCGTTAAATTACGGTATAAAAATATCTAACTTTCTACTCGTTAATTCCCTTATTTAGCTAGGTTTTTATTAGCTTATTAATTTAATTAATAAGCTTTTTAAGGATTTTTATTCGTAATTTACCCTCTATTATCCTAGCTATAAATATAAAAAAAATTACTTATAACTTAGATAAGAGCTTTAGATTCTTATTATATATTTCGAAATAGCTTCGGATTATATTAATAATACTAAGAAAGTCGTTTTAATTAAGATTACGTACTACTTCGTAATAGTAATTAGAGGTTTTGCTTATAAGTACGATATTAATTACCGAATAGTACTAGTATTCCCTAATCCCGACCTTTTTATAATAATCGTAAAATATTATTAGGGTTTCTTATAAGACCTTATACTTCTTCTTAAAGTACAATTTCTCTTTTAAAAAGATCTTTTTAAGGTTTATAAATTACTTCGTATTTATTATTAGATTTTTAATATTTATAAGCGATCCCTGCGTTATTACGTACTATTAGTAACTTTAGGTCGTTTACCTCTTTTTTTATTAGCCGATTAGCGCCGAATTTTATATTAATAGTAGTAACGAGTTATAAATCGAGATAGGTAGAATTATTAATTATCGTACTTCTAGTACTATATTTTACTTTTATATATCCTTTTATAATAATAAATTACTATTAGTAATTATAAGGAGGAAATCTGCGTTGTTTACCCTTTTTTTAAATTTATTAAAGCGATTATACGCCTTATTAACTTATACCTAGTTCTATAATATAAATTCTTTTTTTATAATTATTATTATTAAGATTTCGTATAGTTTTTATAATTATAATTACGTTAGTAATACCCCTTGTTTATAGAGGAATTTATTAACTACTTTTATAATTCCTAAGCTTACGCTTATAAACTATTTATTTAGTTAATAACTAAGGTCGTTTATAATTTTATAAAATAGGGGTTACCCCTATAGCCCCTTTTTTTTATAAACCTTAGTTAAATAGATTAATATTACGTTAATTTACTTACTATTAAGCTAATTCGTAATTTTATATATTTACGTCCTCTAATAGTCCGGGTTAATATTTACTTACTTATAAAGGATCGGGATTCTATTTAAGATCGGGGTTTTTTTTTTTTTTTTACTCTAATTTACTAGAGGTCGTACCCTAGTTTATATATGTATTAGTAGTCGCTAGTATATTTAATTTTAATAAAGATATATCTAATCTACGCGTTAGTTATAATAAGCCCGTACTTTTATTACTTAACGAATTTATTAAGGTTTAGGAGATTTTTACTTCTTCTTACTATCTCGTTACTACTCTCGTTTTTACTATTTCTAATAACTACTACTACCCTTTTAGATCGCTAGCTATTATACTTACTAAGGCCTCCTTTTTATTTAATATAAAAGGGTAAGTTTTAATAGCCCCTTTTTAATAATAATAGTAAATGTTTATATTACTATAAAAAGATATAGTAATTAGTCTTAGGATCTTTATTAATTACTAATTTCCGTTATTCTATATACTTTTAGCTTCTTAAGCCTTATATTCTCTATAACTTCTAAATAGCTTCTTTCCTCGACCTACCTCCTCTAGTATAGTATTTTATAAAAATAGTTAAATATATATATTAGGCGGCTCGTAGAGGATCTATATAGGCTATTAAGTATAGTTAGCGAAGTTAAGCCCCCCCCCCCCCCCCCTTTTTTTATAAGATTACGGGCCTTAAGGACTTATTAAAAATACTACTTATCGCTCGTACTTAGTAAGGTTAAATACCTTAGAGATTTTTCTTTTACGGCTCCTCGGTACCCTATTTTATATCTTTTTAAATAGTCTTTTTTATAACCTAATTATAATTAAGTAATTATTACTTATTAGTAATTCTTTTTACTAATTCGGCTAGTTAATTTCTAATTGTAGGCTAGCCGTAGTAAAGTTATTTAGTAGAAAAGCTACTTAAGGTAATAATAAAATACTAGTTACTTAAGCGGTTCTATTAATTAATATAATTTAATATAGTAAACGTCGACCTCTCGTAGGTAGTAAAGGGCTATAATTACTTAATTTCGTATAGTATTTAAGAATCGCCTCTTTTTTTATCTATTTTTATAAAATTAATTAGTACGAATCTCTTATTTTATATAGTATTAAAAAGTCGTCTTTTTTATATAACAAAATACCTTACTAATTTACAATAATAAAATTTAATTACTAATTAGTATAAGTTTCCCTTTTATAAGGGAATTAGTTCGAACCGTGGGTTAATAAAGAGATTAATTAACTATATAAATTTCTGTATAAATATAAAAGGGAGGTTCTAACCGTAGGTTGGGCTGGCTATGATAATCCTAAATAGGGCCCCTAATTGGCCCCTGCGCGATCGACTGTATGCCGCGGTCGAATTGGACTTCCGATCCGACAGCCGAAGTTTTGGCCATGTCAGTAGACAACCGCAAAGTCCGAGCAAACTCCAATGCGGTAGCACTATCCAAACCGCGAGTGCTGTTGTCCCAGCATTAAATAGGGCTCTGGCTGAGCGTGACCTCCGCAATACTGACGCGCTTGCGCTCGCCTCCGCTGACACCTGTGGAGAGTTAGTGGAGGTTGCCTCAAAGCTGTCAAAGGCTTGAGCCACTCACCACGGACGAAGTCGTTTCCGACCTTTGTGTTGATGGTGTGGGAGATGCCGAAAACTGCCATCACGACGTCCCGCAAGTGTTCGGCGTATCTCTGTCTGCTGACGCCAGGGAATCGATTCTTTGGCGTTCTTGCTAGTGAGGCGAAAAGAAGTGTCTGTCCAACCGTGAGGTGGGGGAAGTGGATGTCTGTTTCGGCCTGGTAAATCACTTCACCGCGGAATCGTTTGTGCATAGTTTCCATTGGGATACCTGTTTATGATGAATTTTGTCAGTCAGCTTTCGTGAGGACCTAGCATATAGCACCCCTAACAGAGTTTGAGAGGCATTGTTACTGACCCTGGTAACTGAAGTGTGAGTGGTCTCCCAGATGAAGACCCTGAGTTTCACCAGCGATCGTCTTGAGCAAGGTAGAAACACCACTGCCAGGACGGCCCAGCACCAAGAGCATCTCACCACTCTTGACGATTCCGTCAAACTCTCTCAAGATGTCAATCTTTTGGCGACGGTTGCTGAGAGCCTGCTTGATCATCATTGGTGCTTGCCAGAGGACGTTGAGGACATCCTTCTGGTAGTCCGTGTCGGTGCCGTACCCATGAACACTCAGGTTGCGAGACGCGACTCCAGCTTCAAGTCTTGGGTAGTCCCCGGGATGATGATATGAGTGCTGTAGAAGGGCTCGGGCCCACTTCTTGGCGTTGAACTCTTCGCGACAGCTTGGGTCCAGGGCAGGGTGGTCCGATAGGAACGGGTTGATACCAGGGTCGAGTCTTGACGCTGAGCGAATAAGATTGAGACTGTAAGGCCTGACGAGCTCGTTGACCTGGGCATCGTTGGCTTCAATGTCCATGTCATTCCTCTGGTGATCGTGTTCCTGAATGGCTTTGGCGTGCAAGGTGTCATCCGACGGTTTGGACATGACGTTGCCGCTGTCACCCTGCGGGCGATGCATCTTGTGATTTGATTTGATAAATGCGCAACGTGCAGATAAGAAAGAACCTGAGAATCGCAGAAGAGAGGAGGCTCAAGTAACGTCACCTAACGGGGATCAATGGCAAATTACATCCTAACAAGCTTCCCAAAAGAGGCGCCCACCTTGTTAAAAATAAGTTTTCACGTTCAACACAAGGCAGACATGTGAAAACAACAACACAGCTACGCATTTCTAACGTCAATACCTACTATCAACGGGTCGACATGGGCAGAGAGGCCCCGATGAGCAGGGACCAGATCACTAGCTTCACGTCACGCTGCCGAAGCTAACAGCTCGCGAGCCGAGCCTGATGGTCGACTTTCCATGTTTTGGCTGCAAATTGTGCGGCTTTGCTGATGTAGAGCAGCCGTATGAATCAAGTCGGCGCCGAGGGAGGAGGACTAACGCAAAATGAGTTGACGATGTTGACGAGAAAGCACCCACACGCGCCGCAAAGATCCTGATTGCAGATCCCGGGATGGCGGCTTTGTGAAGTGGCCCGATGCGTACGCAAAGTTGCCCGATCCGGCATCTCGGCGCCGAGGCTCTACACCCACATGGCAGTCGAACTTCTCCAAATCTCCACTCTCCTAAAAGGCAAACAAGGAGCCGAGCTCCTTTCACCATGAGCTGAATTGTCTTGGTCCCCCCGTCCCCTTGCGAACCACATCCTCGCATACTTACAGACCTCGTCTCCGACCTACTCGTCTTCGTTTCTCGGTATTGTTTTGCTTCTCAGCCTGCATTTTCATCTCATCCTCTGCGAGCCGAGAAGATGACTGCTGATAAGCCCGCGCCCAGTCCTACGGGTGTTGGTGCTGGATCCCGAACCCACAAGTCCTGCGATGCTTGCAAGTCACGCAAGGTCCGCTGTCCTAGTACGTGACTCGGGAGAGCTCATTGTCATTCCTATTCTTCATTCACGAACTGACGAGCTGATTTCATCCATAGGTAACGGCCCGCCCGGACCTTGCGCGAATTGTATCGTGAGTAAACCAGAATGGATTCTCTTCCCTGACAAAGACGTGCCCGTTTACTCACAAACTTTGAACCTGGAAGCGTCGAAAAGAAGAGTGTCGCTTCAGTGTAAAGAGGCTAGCCCACAGGCGCAACGGTAAGCACTGACAACTAAACACCCACCATATCACGTTTACACTCTTTTGATGAGCAAGCACAACAACTCCGGTCGATTTCTGTGGCAAAGGATTTCAAAGTACTAAGCAAACTATCAGTCGCCGGACAGCTTCTGCCAACAAATTATTCGCCATCGAGTAATCGACCACCCAGTCTCCCAGACGCCAAAGCCGTGCTAGACTTGTCGACATCAGATGGAGAGGCCAAGCCACTCGTCCTCCCTGATCGCACGTCGCCAAAGTCTCCTCCCCACCGCATCCAAGAACTCCACGTCGATCGCGTCCTAGCACGAGCACAGAGGCCAAAGACCTCTACTGGAAGAGGCCAGGAGGAAACCATGTTTGTACCGGTAAGCACCACTAGTCAAAATTCCAAAGCAATTGACCGCAGAGGTGAGCGAACTGTAAGTTGACAGAAATCTCACAGCGCAATGGCATATTTGGTATTGAAGCGCCACATGCCCTCAGTGGCCTACACGTACTAACAGATCAAGGGGGCCGGAACAGCCTCACGTTCTTCTCCGACAACAGGCTACTCTCCCTGTCGACGCGCCTCCAGAATCAGAAGGTGAACGAGCTCGTTGGTCGAATTTCTGTCATTGTCAATGGACGTCTTCGTCGCACCGACTCGGCAGCGACGAATCCCCGGAAAACGCAACCTCCCGATATGGGGACCGATAGAGCGCGTGCCGCCTTGTACATCCGCCGTAATTATTTGCCATTCCCCCTTCTATAACCCCCCATTGAAGTCGGTGAAAGCTGATTATGATCAGTCTACTTTGAGCGAGTGCATCCCATGTTCCCGTTCCTTGACCGGACGACTTTCGAGACTACAGTGTCAAGTCCCAACTTCCCCAATCTCCTCGAACGCAGCAAGCCATGGTGTTGTCTCTACCACAGCGTCCTTGCTCTAGGGTCCCAGTATGCTGATGGGGGGACATTCGAGCCTGGTAAGGGCGAGTCGTGGCGGCTGTTCTCTATCAGCTTGAGCGGCTTCTCGGAGCTCCTGCTGCTTCCTGATTCTCTCACCACCTTGCAGGCATTGACGGCCATGTCTGTCTATGGCTTAGGGACCTCGGGCTTGGCTGTTGAGCCTGTCATCATGTCAGAGGCGGCAAGACGGGCTCAGATAATGTCCAGTCATAGCTTTACTGGTCCAACGGCTCACGCTTACCAGAAGTCTTTCTGGATTCTATATGCGGTTGAGAAAATCACCAGCTTCCACTTTGGGAGAAGTTCCGTAAGTGCTTGGAATTTCCCTCTCTTTACCACGATAGCGTCATACTATGATGGATGCACACTTCTTGTTTACTTGCTCTGCACTGCTGACAACGACAAGGGATTCGTCGATAGCGACATATCCTGTCCCATCCCCGTCGTCCCCGAAGCAACATCGGGAGACTTTAGCTGGTTCCTGCACCTAGTGCGTTTCGCTCGCCTCCTTTCTCGAGCATATACATCACTCTTCTCGGTCGGCGTGTCGGGCAACTCCGACTCGTACTATCTCGACGTGATTGACCAATTAAACGGTGAACTCGAAGAATGGAGAGCATCTCTGCCAGACAATGGCTTCCGCCCGGGTGGAATTCTACGCCCTCAAATCGTATCCGGTCCTAATGCGAGATCACTCGCTCTCATTCTTCATTATCTTTACTACAGCATGTTACTGACTCTTGCGAGAACTACGCTGTGCTATTTGCCTGTCCCTGAGACGCCGGCGGTGAAAGCGACAAAGGACGACAAGATGAAGACCATTTTGAATGCATCGAGGGCAATTTTGGAGTTGACTACGATGATTGAAGTTGAGCCATACACGGTCACATGGTAAGTAGAGAGCGAACTTCGAACCACACCCGCCGTTATCATCAGATCGGTGCTGACAGCCCGTAAGGGTCCTTGCGGGAATCCCTGTTACCGCACTTTTTGTCTTATTTGACCTTGTGATTCATGATCCTCGGCAGCCAGATACAGGCACCAATCTGGCTCTGCTCGACATGGTTGCTGGTCACTTCAGTCGGATAGAGTATGCCAGCGGCGGCACCGTGCCCGGTTCTTTGATAGCCGAGTTCGCCAAGATTGCGCGAGACTACGTGAACGAGATTCAGCATGCCGAGGCTGGTTTGATGAATCCCGCGAGACCACATGCACCCACAAATCCTTCCACGATGCAAATGGTACAGCAATCGTCAGAGCTTGATGCCAGAAACAATAAACAAGTGGATAGGCCAACTCAGATGACTTTGGATCTATCTGATGTAAGTTCTCGGCCTCACAAGGTCTACCATTCATCAAGGAAAAAAGCGTCTAATCATCATCTGCGTTAAAAGACTCTGCCGAGGGAGGCCATGATGTCTGGTCCGATGCAGCAACCAGGATACACCGACTTTGCGTTCGACAGCGGGATGGGCCAGGTATCTCCTAGTGCGCTCATGGGAACCGACGTGATGGGAATCTTTAATTATTTCCTGCCCGATCTGGACCCGATGTTTTACCAGGGTATGACGCAGGAGTACGATCTGCTACCACAGCAGCATGGAGGGACCGTTCAGAGCATGGACAAGTGAGATGATGCGGACGGGGTCCAATTCTTAATCTCCGTCCGTTTGCCAGGCCGGATGCAGCATGACATAACCTTATTTTTGGAGCTATAATAATGCATGCCCCCAACGGATACTAGCAGCTACCTTAGTTGCTACGCCCGGCAGTCGAGATCGTTGCTAGGCATAATGACGAAATGCTTATGAAGAACAAAATCGAACGTTCGCTGGAGCAACCCTCCAGGATGAAAAAGCAGGTAAGACTGCGTGTGTGTGTGGGTGGGAGATCACTTGTTCTTCGGTGGCAGTGAGCTCCGGGATCCCGGGCTTCGCTCCGGTCCGCTGCAAGGATCAGCCGGGTCTCGGACGGTCCAATGCAGCCTAGCGTCTCCTCCAAAGTCCGTTTGGTGGATCCCCAAATGTCGTGGCCCCATGTCTTTTTTCCCGCAGAAAAGCGGCACGTTTAAAAGAGTGTTGCCGCCAACAGAGCAGAGCTAGGAAGAGAAACATATCATGCGATGAACGACAACAACTCATACACTTCTCTAATCTCTGACGAGCCCCATATTCTCATCTGTAGATCTTGATGGCATCCGAAAGCCCAGCTTCACAGGCGAGTACTCCGGTAGGCGACAAACCACGCAACGTCTTGGCCTGCGTCTTTTGTCACCAACGCAAAATCAAGTGTGACCGAAAGTCCCCCTGCGCCAACTGCATAAAGGTTGGTTTGTCATCATCTCACTCACCCTTCAGCCGATGGGTCCGAGGTCTACGCACCCACACCGAGGCGCAACGCATACTCACTGATGTGATCACGATAGTCTGATCAACCGTGCGTGCCATCGACGCGAGCACCACCAGGAGCTGGTAGAAGACGCGTGGTGAAGGACCTGTTGGAGAGATTGAATCAGTGTGAGAGTCTTCTGAGCCAGGTGGCTCCGCGCGATGCCGATGGCCGCCCCGTAAATCCCGACACGCCGGGTTCCTCACGCGATGTGGCGGACAGCCCAGCAATGTCCCACATAAGCTACGAAGAAGCCCGGAAACAACCCAGCTCGAGACCGAACGGCAAGATTGTCTGCGATGAAGGTCGACCAACATTTATGGAAAATCCGTTTCGCGGCAATGTTCTTGACCACGTAAGTGCACTGTATTTCGATCAAACCATAAGTCCCACCCAGTAAAGATCTAAGTGGAATCTAGCTCCAATTCTCCAAGCTCAGTCTCGAAGACAATGACACCGAGCAATCAACGAACCCGTCTGGTTCTACTAGCGTCTCAGAACGCGGCGACTCAACTGACCAAAAGTCTATGGACTTTGACATATTAGCTCTGGGACCAGTCGAAGTTCTGCGCCTGTGGCAGGTATTCCTGGAACGAGTCAACCCTATGATCAAGGTCATTCACGTCCCTAGCCTGGAACCTCTAGTCTTTGAAGCAGCAACAGACCGCTTCAACCTGAGCCCCGACCTCGAGGCCCTGCTCTGCTCCATCAACGTTGTTGCAATCATGGCCTTGTCGGAAGCGGAATCAATCCAGATGCTCAAACTCGAAAAGGCAAGAGCATTAC
This sequence comes from Colletotrichum cuscutae, assembly GCA_030869315.1. Lineage (NCBI taxonomy): Eukaryota > Fungi > Ascomycota > Sordariomycetes > Glomerellales > Glomerellaceae > Colletotrichum > Colletotrichum cuscutae. The sequence continues at coordinate 64,576 of MPDP01000060.1, read as the reverse complement.
GAAATTCAATGTCTGCACTGAAAAAAGCCATGTCCAAAGTGGACTTTTTACGAAAGTACAATATGACCACTTTGCAGTGCTTAGTGCTATACCTGGTAAGATGTCTGTCCCACACAAGCATGACTCTGATCTAAATGCAGGCTAGGTGTCTCTTCAGGGGCAATTCGATCGCCACGCCGCATGGGTGTTGACCGGCATGCTAGTCAGGATAGCTCAAAGGATGGGTCTCCATCGCGACGGAGAACTCATAGGTCTTCAACCATTCGAGACCGAGATGCGCCGCCGAATCTGGTGGCAAATCATCATGCTAGAAACAAAATACGCCGTCCTCGCAGGCTTCGGCGACACGCTCCTCCCGCCTAATTGGGACACAAAACTCCCATCGAACGTCAACGACGCCGACTTACTACCCGGGTCAACAGAGCCGGTCAAGTCTCGCGATGGAGCAACCGAGATGGCATTCTGCCTCATGCTCTACGAATCACGCGCCTTCTTCTGCGACAATCCGATGCCGGAGTTCGAATCAGTCATCCTCAGCGGGGACAAAATCGGCCCGGAGAACTCGAGGAAATTCTCCGGTCAACCACATGTCCTCGACAGGTATCGACTCGCGTTAGACCAGTACGATGAGAGACTCGCTGTGGCCGAACGACGGTTCTGCAACCCGACGGCAGGCGGCATACATCTCGTTGCGAGTAAGATCCGGTCTTTCACGGCGCAGAGGATGCGTGACATGATTATGCACGCGCGAGAGCCATGGGACGAGAACAAAGACGGCGGAGCGAGCCAGCAATCCTTCTTCAGAGCATGGGTCATTTCCTTCGAGAGCGACGTTAGCTGGTACGACACGATCGACGACAAATTCACCTGGTACCTAAAACTCCATTTTCAATCTGACGCTTTCTCCGTCATGATTGAGCTCTTGCAGTGGCAGCCCGTCGGAACACTGGTTGACAGGGCATGGAAAGCAATCGACCGACTCTATCACCACCACCCGGAGATGTACGACTTGACCAGGAAGGACAACTTGCTGCGCGCGGAGAACTTGCTTGCAGGGTGGGCACGACGGGAGCTTGCGTTCCGAAATCTAGGCATGTCGTGTGACACGCCGCTCGTTGTGGCACGGTTCCGGAGCAGCGAAGTTTTCAAGCAGAGACAGCCCGACGGTTTGCCAGTTGAGCAGTGGCCGGCACCGACGCCGGACACCGCGCTGTTCCCTGACATGAGTCCATCCGACTTTGAGACGTTTGATGGCGGGATGCCTGGAGATACTTATGGTCCTAACTTCAGTCTTTGGGGTGGTGGTGGGCCGGGGCAACATGCTCTATGATGAAGGTCCGGCTGGTTTATGGGTAGTAAAGGGCTCGGGAAAAGGGGGTTGTGCATTTCAAGCACACAACCATGACTTAATGACACTGAAGACGGCTCAAGGGTAGACTGTACCCAATAAGGAGTTTATTCCTTCAATTCAAGGGTCTTTAGGGCTCTTCGAATATCTTTGAATCACCTCTCAAAATTCATGGATAGATGTTTTGTACTTGCTCTGGCCTGGTTTATCGAGATGCTATAGCAAATTTATGCGCGGGCTTCACGCGCAACTGGCTTCAAGTAGACATTCAGCGGTATTCTATCCCACAAACCAAATGCTCTTTGCCTCTGAATCCAGGACCCGTTTCCTTCGGCCAGTTGAAGATCAAAGTCAAAAACGATTCGGGCTAAAATCAACCTCATCTCTGCATACGCGAGACTGTTTCGCATAGGTTTCAGCGTCAGCGGCGATAATGGTTCAATGGATAGATGAGGAGTTCTTACTTCTTCCCAATGCAGTTGCGTGGGCCAACGCTGAATGCTTGAAGTGCGTCTAAATGGTTGTGTTCCTCTTTGTTAGTTTCCAGGAAGCGCTCCGGCCTGAACTCCCAGGGCTTAGTCCAGTTATCTGGACTATGGTTCGTGGACCATTGCTGGATCTCGACGAAAGTCTTGGAGGAAAGTCTGGATTAGTCACCTGATGGGAACCTCGAAAAGGAGAGTTGGTGTACAAGGCTACTTACTCCTTGAGGCACATGCTCTGCGCCAATCTGACACCCAAACTCCGGTACCTCTCGAATGAGGTTTGACGTCACGGGAGGATACATACGCAAAGATTCATTGAGAACAGCGAGCATGTATGACAACTTGCTCACTGAGTTGATGGCGATCTCGCTAGAGTCGTTAAAGCTCGATCGTACCTCCTCGTTAAGTTTCTGCAGGACCTTGGTATCTCTTAACAGAAGATATGTCGTGCCGGCCAGAGTTGTAGCCGTAGTTTCCGATCCGGCGAGGACGAGAATGAGACCATTAGCTGACAGCTGCTCAAATGAAAGGTTCTGTGCACACAAAGTTAGCGTAAATTCACCTCCACGAGGAGTGGCTTTGGGGGGCCACATTCCCATTCTTCTTTCTTTCTCAAGAGTCCCTCGAACAAATCCTTCCGGTCAGGATCCATATCAAGACGCGTTTGCATCATCTTATCGGTGCTCTCACGTAACTGCATCATCGCAGCAAGACCACCGATCAGGAAGAGGCCTTGGACAACAGGATCAAGGCCAATATACTTCATCGCTGTCATGATGGCATTGTATCGGATGGTTTTGAAGATGAAGGCAATCCAGGGATGGTAGTCTGAGCGATCGAGACAGCCAAACGATTGCGCAAAGATTAGGTCGCCAGCAATATCGAACGTTGTCCAGTTATACCAAGCCTCCACATTAAGCGGCGCTTCTTTCCTGTCGCAGTTCTCATGCAAGCGAGAAATCAGTTTATCGATGTACTTCATGATGATACCTTCTTGCGCTCGCATAGAGCTATCCGAGAAGCCATGAGATAGCGCCCGCCGGTATCGCTGGTGCTCTTCACGCTCGGCATTGATGATGCTCGTGGGCAAATTCTTGATCGTCGTTGAGAAGAGCTGCGACTTGGGGATCTCGTTTTCCGCCAGCTCTTTCCCGATTTGAAAGCCGTATATGTCTTTCCAGGCCGTCACATCGGTGAAAGACAGGTGATTTGGGCTGATTCGGACTATGGGGCCATATCGGTCGTGGAGGAGCTGGGTTCGAAAGGCTTAATAGCCTGTGGTATGTTGCCAGGCCCAGATTAGAGGAGAAGCGCGTTGAAGGACAGGTCCTGGAAACCTTCGTAGGGGATGGAGGAAGAGGTTGTAGCCGGCTTGGAGGAGTTGCCAGAGGACGGCCTGGCAAGTCAGCCATGTGATTCTTCACTGAGGATATGATCTACTCTAATCTTGTATAGGAATGCTAGTCACTTACTGTTGGTTTCCCTATCATAGGGATATTAGTCGATTAGTTCGAACCGTGGGTTAACGAAGTAGTTTAATTAACTAGAAATCTATACTACTATATAAGGTATAAAAAGGAGGTTCTAATTATAAATTAAGTAGTTTATAATAATTATAGATAGGGCCCTTTATTAGCCCCTACGTAGCCTCGGCTAGATACTAAAGTTAAATTAGATTTCTAATCTAATATTAACTTTTTTTTTATTAATCTAATTATTATTATTATTATTATAATTAGAGGTTTAATTTAACCTTAGGCTCGTTTACTAAGTCGTTTCTTTTTATTCCTTTTTTTTAATCTTTTTATATAACTTACTTTTTTATCTATATTATTACCCTTTTTTATTAACGAATTACTTTAACCCCTTATTAGGGGCTATTTTTATAAAAACGTCGGTAAGGTTATTATTATTATTAATTTAATAAATCTCGAGGATTTCTCGTTATTTATATAATTACCTAAGGGTTATAATATTTATTATAAGCCTTTTTTTTTTATAATACCTAGTTTAATAAGGTATTTATATAGCGAGTACGAATTAGTATAGATAATTATAAGGATTATAAAAAAATTAAGTCGATTTATAATCTTTTTAAATATAATTAAAATTAGGTAAGTAAAGTTAACGTTATTAATTATTTATTTATATATTCTGCCTTTGCTAGCTACTCGGGCGGTTCTCGGTATTATTTATATAGTATTAATACACGGTATTAGTAAATACTTATACTATCCCACTAAACTATTTTTTTAAATTTTCTAATTTTTTAACTTTCCCTCTTATAAAGTTTATAATTACGGATTATTAATAATAATATTAAGCGCCCGATGCTACTACTTTATAAGCCCGCGTACCTAGCTAAGTTAGCTACTTTTCTAAGTAATAATAGCTTATAATAGTATAGTATCGGAGATACCCTTATTACTATTATTAAGAATAATACCGACCTTATTAATATTTTTAATTTTAACTCGTATATATATATATTCGTTACCTCGTTACTTTTATTAAAGTCGAAAACGCTACTTCCCTTGCTATTTATCGCTATTGCGCTATTGCTATTACGCTATTGCTATTGCGCTATTATTATCGTACTATTGCTATCGCTATTACTATCTAACCGTCTACTTTAAATATACTTTATTAAAATACTAAGACGTTATTAATAGCTCGTTAACCCTTAGGGCTTCTTTAATAATTAGAAGTTCGATTTTATAAATATTATACTAGAGGACCCCGAGCTATAGAGAGATTATTTTAATAAATATTATATTTATAATATTAACTTATAAAAAATAGATAAATATATTATAATAAGTATTACTCTTATTAACGCCTTTTTAATATAATAAAATAGTATAAATAAGCCTAGACTTAATAATATAATTAAGAGCTTAAAAAGAGTATAAGCGAGCGTATTAAATAAGAATATTAATAAGGAGAGGTTATTATTAAATAAGATAAGAGGAGAAAGTAAGGGGTAGTATTTAGTTATTAAAAAAGCGATTAATATATTATAATAGTAGGGTTATTAATATTTTAAGTTTAGTTAGTATTAATAGTTAGTAATAGCTACGGCTAGGTATAGTTAGTTATAAAGCTTTATTAAAGTACATAATAAAGATACTTAATATTAACCTTAATAAACTAGCTTGCCCGTAAAGGCGAAGATAGCCCTTAATAAGGCGGACCGGACCCCAAAGGGACGTTATTAATTATATTATAAACTTTAAATACGAGTACGTTATATATAACTCGCTTACTTTTTATTAACAAATAATAGATTTATTAGTATTACGATTATAAGAATAGTAGTCGATGAGTTCGAACCGTAGGTTAACGAAGTAGATTAATTAAACTATTTTAATATATTACGTAAAGTATAAAAAGAAGGTTCTAACCGTAGGTTAGGTAGTTTGCGGTAATCGTAAATAGGGCCCCTTATTGGCCCTTGCGTAGCCTCGGCCGTATACTAAGGTCGAATTAGACTTCTAATCCGATAAGATTATATTATTTTAAATCGTAAATTCGTCCTTATTAAGGTTCTTATTAGCGAGGATAATAATATATCCTAATTATAAAGTTAGGTCGTTATTCTTTATAAATAACTTATTAATAAATATATAGAGCCTTATTAAGGCGAGCTTAATAAGTTAGTAAACGAGACCTTAGTTTTAGTTCTCTTATTACTATTAGAATAGGATAGGGCGATTAGTCTTAGTAGTTCTTTTTTAAAACTAATTAAGTATAGGAATCTGCGGGAGAGCTAATTAAAAGAAAATATAAAGAGAAGGGCCCCGATTAAAGAGAGGAGCTTAGTAATACGGATTTTTATTTTAAAAATATATATACTTTTTTAAAATCGAACTAAAGCTTTTTTAATAATTTATTTTTAAATATAATAATATAAAATAATTAAAAACTTTACTTTTTTAATCTAGCTAATATTACCCTTTTTTTTTAGTTATAACTCTATTAATTAAGGCCGTATTAACCTAATTAAAAGAAGTATTTTATATTATTTTTATAAATATTAATAGTTTTTTTAAAGTACCGTACCGTGAGAGTCCCTTATACTTTATACCTTTTTAATAATCTCCCTTTTTAAAAATCCTTTCTTTTTTTAAATAAGAAAATAAATAAAAGAAAGCCTAACTCGATCGGAGATATTTTAAATAAATTAATTAAAAAAAGCGGCGTAATAATTAAAATAAATACGAGTAGTAGGACTCTAATTTAAAAAAAAAGTAATTAAATAATTAAAATACGAAAATAAAAACGTATAAAAAAGGGCTTTTTATTTAATAAGAGGGGGATATAATAAACTTTAATAAGTAAATAAAATAGATAAATAGAAAAAAACGCGGATACTTAGGACTAGATCGGGCCTAAATATAAACACTATAATAGTATAATAAAACGAATAATAAGTTAAAATTAGAACTAATAAAATACTTTAATAAGTATAACTAGTTATTTAACTAAACTATTCTTTATTAATTAATATAGCCTAGAGACTTAATAATAAACCTATTTAGAAATACGGATACGTCGGACTAAGGGCGCTTATAAAACTAGCTTTTAACTAGACTTATTAATAATTTCGATTAGTATTACCGTAGGCCTAATATAACGTTTAATTAAAACTCTAGTTATATACTTAATAAAGATTAAAAAGGACGGCCTAAATTACGCTAATTAGGATAATAACTACGCTTTAATTATTAAAATAGCTCCTCTCTTCTCTTTTTAAACTCTATTTAAAATAAATAAACTAATATAAAATTATTAAAATTATAAATAAAATTAACGAACTATATTTTTAATAACCTCGGACTATAAATATAAATAATTAATACGTTATTTTTATTATTATTAGCGCCCCTTAGGATATTTAATTATATAAACCTAACCCTTCTACTTTAAATAGACCGTTTATTAAACTAGGTTTTACGGTTTATTAAGACTTATAAGCTACGGAGTTATTTAATAATAAGAAGGCTACTCTTTTTAATAAATTTACTTATTAATTTAATTAAAAAAAGCTAGTTATAGCTTAGGTCGGGATAAATACTTTAATTAATACCTTCTTAAGTACTATTACTACCTAAATTTAAATAACTACGCCTTAAACTAAGGGCCCTACGATTTTTTAGCTTAATTTAATAAAAAATATAGGTTTTTATAAAATACTATTCCCTAATTAAGAGAGGACTATAGTTTTTAAAAATAATAATATTATAAACCTTTTAAAAAAGTTCGAGGACTAGTACGAGATCGGTAGGGTCCCGGACCGATTTAAAAATAAACTTATTATATATATTATAAAAAAAGATTATTAAACTCTAGTTAAGGACGCAATCGGAGGATTACTTTAGGCCTAAGCTAAGGACTTTTTTTTTAAAAAGTATAAAAAATAGGATACTAACTACTTTTTAAATAAAGAAAAGTAAATTAAAAGAGTTATTAAAAGACTACTTATCTCGTTTTTTAACTTAAACTCTATTTAAGTACTATTTACTAAGATTAATAATATAATTACCCTTACTAAATAATAAAACCTCTATATTATAACTAATAAGAGCTTAATTAAGGCCGTATATAAGTAGTTCTATACTAATATTATAAAAAAAATAATAAAAAAAGTCGGGGTTATTTTAAATAGTTTCGTTAGATTAATAAAGTACGCGAGGTTTAAAATAAGACTTTTTAACGCGATCGTATATAAAAAAAATATAGCTTATTTTTTATAAATAATTAGAATTAACCTAAAACTTTATTACGACCCCCTACTCTTTAAATATATAATAATATTTAGTACTAATATCCGAACTATTAGTAATATTACTAACTAATAATAAAGGCCTAAGTTACTTAGGTAGTTATTAATAATATTACTAATTCTAACTTAACTAATAAAATAAGTAAACTAAAGATCTATTAAAATAGTATTTACTCTCGAGGTCTTACTTATATATTTAATATAAGCGCTACGTATTTTAATTAGCCCTTAACTATAAAACCTAGAGATCGTTACTAATATTACTAAAGTTAATATTACTAAATTATTAAAGATTATAATTAGTATACTCTTAATAAGGACGCTTATTTTATTATTTTAGTTTAGGGAGCTTAGTATTATAAAAAGTATAATAGTTATAAGCTTATAAACGATATCCCCTTTATTATAATTAAAAACGGAAAAAAGCGTACGATTATTAATCGCGTTACTTTTCTTTTTTATATAGTAAATATATTAACTAAAGAAGATACTAAGCTTTTAACTAAGTAGATTTTAAACTATTAAATCGGACTACCCTAATAAACTATACTTATACTTCCTTTAGCTAATTTTATAAGTATAATTAAATACGTTTACGTAGTACGACTTAATTTAAGTTATTATAACTAAGTAAACGTTTATACTATTTATAAAAAAAGACTACTTAAGAACCGTACCCTAATAACTAAGCTATATTTTAAAAAAAACGTATAAAATTAATAACCTAAGCTAGCTTTTATAACTTAAAAAAAAGACGGTTTCCTTTTCTAATTAAAAAAGAAAAATTATAAAAATCGATAATAATAACGAGGTTTTTAAAACGGTAGAGAACATAACTTTTATATTTATTTTTAAGCCCTAGCTTATTAAAATCCTAATTAGTACCCTTAATACTAGTACTTAAGGAACCTAAGAGCCTCTTTTTTATAAAACTTAAAAAACGATAATTATAAATTAAACTTATAATTTTAACCTTAAGGTCGAGGTTAAAAAGCTAATAAAAAAGAGGTTCGAGGCCCCGATCTCGCTTTTTATAAACCTCTTATAAAAGATTATATTAAAATATATTATAATAATAGTAACTTTAATACGTAATTAGGAGTATTTTAATATTAATAAGATTTTATTAAAAACTCTAAAATCCTTAGCTAATTTAATAAAAAATAAGTAATAATAAAAAGATATTAAAGATTTTTTTAATAAGTATAATAAAAACCTCTTTCTAAGGCCGAGCTATATAGCTAAGATTAGTAGAGTTAGAAACGCTAACTTAACTTCTAAACTCCTAACTTCTATAATCTCGAACGCCTATTTATAATTAAAAATCTAAATATCTAGTATAAATTAGAATAATAAGAGTTTAATAATCGTTACTATTCTAAATACTAAGGTATAAGTTAATATCCTCTTAAAATAATATATTAAAAAAGCTAGTATTTCTTATATAATAATAAAGCTTTAAATATAAACGTTTAAATACGATTTAATTAGCTAGATAACTTTTAATAGCTTTTATTTTACGGACGTATAGATTAATAAGTTTAAAATAACTACTTATTTCTTTATTAAGAACGAGCGAGAGACCTCTAATCCGTTATTACTAAGTTTTCTATTTATATAAAATACTAAGTTATTTTTTAAATATAATAAGTTAATAATTATTACTTTAATTTATATTAAAAACGCGAGGCTAAGGATCCCCATAAGGATAATTAAAATAAATAGTTTTTAAAATATAAAGGATATTTTATCTTAGCTTAAGTAATATATAAAAAAAGTTTTTAAATTAGAAAACTAAATATTAATAATATAACTAAGAATACTATTAGTTTTAATAACCCTTACTTAGAATTTAAATTAAAAAAAGACGAGCGTATTACGGCGGTTTTAAACTAAAACTAAGCTAACTAAATTATAATTATAATTACGCTCTATACGATCTAGCCTTAAATTATATAGATTAAGAGAGTAATAGCGACCGCTCGGGGTAAGACTAAAAATAAATTAAATAGATTAGCTAATTAAAATAATTTACGTTTTTTAATAAAAATACTTACTTTTTAATAAGAGGAGTTATATATTAAATAATAAATTATAAAGCTAGGATAAAAAGCGTTAAAATAGTACGAAATAGCTAAAAAAGCCTTTTATAAAATTCCCTATATTACTAAAACTAATATATTATATAAAAAAAAAGATTAAAAAGTCTAGCTAATTAATAATACGCCCTTTAATAGATCGATACTTAATAACGATCTTTATTAAAAACTTAAAAAACTTAAAAAGGTTAGAAATAAACTACGAGACTAATCGGGCCCTTATAAAAATATTATTATACCTAAGTTCTTAAATATAAAACTAAGCTCTAAATTAACGAACGATTAACTCTAAGCTATTTTTAAAGATTATAACTATTTTTTATTTTATAAATAAGATCTTTTTAAGTAAATACTCTTTAATTAAGAAAAAGTACTAGTATAGGACTTTTTTAAATATAGCTATTTTAACTTTATAATTACGTTATTATAATTAATTAAAACTATATTTTATAAAGCTTAATAAGTAAAGGGTATCCCGATCCTAAAAACTCTATTACTAAAAACCTTCGAAGTAATTTAAGAACGTATTACCCTGGGTATTATTAAAAAAAGCTATATTATATATTAAAACCCCTAGTTTTTAATAATAAAAAAGGACGGTAGTTTTTAGCTAATTAACTTAGTAACTAAAGTTAATACTATTACTTTTTAAAACGCTTAGTAACTACTTAATACTAACGAGTTTTTAAAAGAATTTATTATAAATTAGCTTATTTCTTTTTTAAATTTCTTTTTTAATTATAATTAGATTTTTTTAAATAAAAAAAACTACGATTTAACGACTTTTTTAACTCTACTCGGGCTATATAAATACTATACCCTCTTAATAAGAGCGATAAATTTAGTAGCTTAATTTTATTAAATTATAACCCGTATTTTTTATAACTTAATTCTAAAATACTATAGTACTTTTATTAATAATATTATAGTTAAAGGCCCGCGATCCTATTATAATAATAAGTACTTAACTAACTATCCTAGGATTTAGCGATTTATTTACGAATATTTTTAAAATATTAATTAAGTCTTAGTTAATATCGAGCTAGTTAGCTATATTATTTCTAGAGCGAAGTAATAATAGTACTAGCTATTTATAGTTATTATAAGCTACTTTTATAATATAAAAAGGAGATAGCTTAATTAAGTTAAAGTTCTTAAGACTTTTAAATAAATAAAATACTCGAACGTTTTAGAAATTAAATCGTTTCTTAGTATTATTACTTTTTATTATTACTAAATCGAGCAATTTTCTTTTATAATAGCCCTATTATACTCCCTACTTAATAAGAACTAATTTTTTAAATAGGGAGTACTATAAATTAAAGTTATAAAAACGCTTAAAGAGGCGATTATTATAGCCCTTATTTTAGTTTTACTAAACTATAGTACTAAGGTCGGACGGATTATTTTTATAATAAATATTAATATTAAAAAATAGGGTAGTACGCTTAGTTAAATTATTAATAATAAGCGTACTATTACTTAATATAAGAGCGGGATATAGCGCGGGCTAGAGCTTAATTATAATTTTAAAAAGCTCGAAATACGAGGCGTTTTAATAAGCTTAAAACGTCTTTATAATTATTTATTTAGAATTAATTTCTTATTAAAAACCGATACTTAAGTCCTAGTTATTTAGATTAATAATATAGTAAATAACTTATTATTAATAATAATAATACGCTAGCTCTTTTAAATTAGACTTTTTAATTTTAAAATTAAGTATATTAGTAAAAAAAAGAATATTATAATAAATAGCTTTCTAAAAAAACCCCTTAGCTAATCTAACTTAATTGAAGTAGAGCTTAACGAGGATATTAAGGACTTTATTAACGTATAAGTCCTATAAACACGAGTTATAAAAAACCTTTTTATTATAGTATATAGTTATAATAACGCTATTATTAATTAGATATAGGAAATAGATATTCCAGCTAATATACTAGTACTAAATAAATAATAATTAGATTTTTTAAAATAAATTACCTATTTCTTTTTTATTTTAAAAAGGCTAGCTAGTATACTTTTTAATTAGTTTAAATATTTTAAGTAAATAGTAATACGATTTATTATATAAAATAAATTTTTATTTTAATAAGGAACGAAGACTCGTCCCTAACTTATTTAAGTAATTAATAATAAGCGCTACTAAGTAGACTTAATTAACGAAGTATATAATAAGTCTGGGCATAAGGGACGAGAGGTTATATATTTCCGTTTTATAAAATAATATTACTAATTAAGAATATATACTTAGACCTAGGAGCTAATTACGACTTATAAAGCTTATTAAAAAACTAGATTACGACGCTTTGATAACCCCTATATATTTATAGTTCCGATTTATAAACCTTTTTTTAAAGTTTATTTAGATATTTAGTATATAAGTAAATAAAAGGTCGTTAAGGTATATTATAAGTTTATAAAATACTTAGAAATACGGATTATAACGAACGTTATATTAAAGAATATTACGAAGTTTATTTAAAAAAATATTATTTATTATTATAAGATCTATAGTACTCTAATTATTAATAGGGGACGAGAGAATATAGGTATTATAACGTAGCTTAATTAATAATATAGTACTTAGTAAAAGGTTATATTAGTTTATAACCCTCGCGCTAACGGGCTCTTTAAAAAGAGTTACTAACCTATTATATATATACTTCGTATTTAGTTAAATTAGGAAAAAAAAATATTAAACTTATACTTACTACGGCCCTTTTTATAAATAAGATAACTATTAAAATATCGTTAAGTTATATACTATTTTATTTTATTTATAATTATTATATAACGACCCTAATTAAAAAAAGAATAGCGACTTAGAGAGTACTTAATTAAGAAAATATATATATAACGGATTAAGAAGTCTAAGCCCGATTACGAGCTTTTATTTATTTATATATTCTGCCTTTACTAGCTACTCGGGCGGTTCTTAGTATTATTTATATAATATTAATATATAGTATTAATAAATACTTATACTATCTTACTAAACTATTTTTTTAAATTTTCTAACTTTTTAACTTTCCCTCTTATAAAGTTTATAACTACGGATTATTAATAGCGATATTAGGTACTTAACGCTACTACCTTATAAGCTTATTACGTACCTAGCTAAGTTAGCTACTCTTCTAAGTAATAGTAGCTTATAATAGTATAGTATCGGAGATACCCTCGTTATTATTATTAAGAATAATACTAACCTTATTAATATATATTTTTAACTTTAACTCGTATATATATATATTTATTACTTTATTACTTTTATTAAAATCGAAAATACTACTTCCCTCGCCGTTTATTACTATCGCGCTATTACTATTATATTATTATTATTATTATTATTATCTAACCGTTTATTTTAAGTATACTTTAATAAAATACTAAGACGCTATTAATAGCTCGTTAACCCTTAGAGCTTCTTTAATAATTAAAAGTTCGATCTTATAAGTATTATATTAGAGGACCCCGAGCTATAAAGAGACTACCTTAATAAATATTATATTTATAATATTAACTTATAAAAAATAAATAAATATATTATAATAAGCGTTACTCTTATTAGCGCCCTTTTAATATAATAAAATAATATAAATAAGCTTAAACTTAATAATATAATTAAGAGCTTAGAAAGAGTATAAGTAAGTATATTAAATAGGAATATTAATAAGGAGAGGTTATTATTTAATAAAATAAGGGGAGAAAATAAGGGGTAGTATTTAATTATTAAAAAAGTAATTAATATATTATAGCGGCGGGGTTATTAGTATTTTAAGTTTAGTTAGTATTAATAATTAGTAATAGCTACGGCTAGTTATAGTTAGTTATAAAGTTTTATTAAAGTACGTAATAAAGATATTTAATATTAACCCTAATAAACTAGCTTGCCTGTGAAGGCGAAGATGGCCCCTAATGAGGCGGACCGGACCCTAAAGGGACGAGCTTTTATTTCCTTAGTAAATAACTAAGAAGCTATAGCTAATAAAGTTACTTAATACTAAGCCTAAACCTACGACTAGTTTAATTTTTTATACTCTTTTTAATTAATAAAATTATAAACTAGCGATCTAGTTCTCGTTTTTAATATTTAATAAAAAGTTAATATATTAATTTTTAAAAAAACTCGATTATTATTAATAAGGACCTTTTTATATTTACTTAGTTTCTCCGAACGGATCGTCGTATTAATTAAAAACGCTTATTGATAAACTAATTATAGGGGCTACTTATATTAGTAATTAATTTAAAAAGTTCTTAAAGTTTTTAAAAAGCCTCTACTTATTACTTAACGAGTCTAATCTTTATAATAACTTTATTTTTAACTTAGCTAACTTTTTATCCTTATAAAATAATATAATTAACGCTACGATTCTACTTCTTAATTATAATAATAATATAATAAACTCTAGGGACGAGGATACTTAACTACTTACTAAGTAAACCTAATTATAAATAAAAACCTCTTAAAAAGAGTAAATTACCCTTTATTATTACCAATCCTTAGTATAAGCTACGAGTTTTTATTTATTAAATATTATTTTATAAAGATATTATTAAATCTTACTAATTCTTTAGTTATCTCTTTACTTAGATTAAAAATAAAAATATAAGGGGATAATAAAAAGAAAAGAATTATTTTTTAATTATTATAATTAAAAACCTAACGACTTTATTTATTAACTATATAATTATATTAAGAAACCCTACTCCTTTTTTTAAGTATTTAAGCCTAGTTTTCTATTTAATCGAGCCCGTTTAGTATTTAGCTTAGCTTATATAACTTCTTACTCTATTTATTTTATCTTAATATATTAATAACTTTTACGAATTTTAAATATATAGTTTTTAATAAGGTATATTAAAAGGGCGTCCTTAAGAATAGAATTATACTTATCTTCCTTAGTCTTAGTAATATCAATCTAATTAAAAACTATATAAACTAAAGTTTTAACTTATTTAATATTAATTAGGATTAGAAATACTACCCTATTACTACTTATTATATAATAATAATAATAGCCTTACTTAGAGTCGGCTCTAAACTAACTAATAGCTTATTAATTATTATTTTTTTTAAAATAGTATTTCTTACTTTTAGAATATATATAATTACTATATCGATTATTAAAATAATTTAGAAAAAAAACGTACTCGAAGTAGGGGACTATTTTTTTAACTAGCTCCTTAGTATTAGAACTAATATATTTTTAAATAGATTATATATAATAATTATAAAATATAATATTCTAAACGCTATAAGTTTAGATAAGTAAAGAATTAATAATAAGGGTTCGTTTACTTAATTACTAAAATAGAGGGCTAAAATAATTAATATAATCGTAATTAATAAAAACTTAATAGCTTTATAAAAATAATCCGCTTATAATACTTAAATTATAAACGTACTTCTTAATAACGTTTTAATTCGTAATTAATTATTAAAACTTTTAAACTATTTCTTTTTTAATATACTTATTAACCTAAGGATTTATAATATGAAATTTAATATAAAGCTCTCTAGCTAATTTAAAAAGAGTTAACTAACTAGTAGTTTTAAAGATCTAAAAAAGAGGAACGTTAAATTAGGACGAGAATTAAAAAAATCGAATAAAATAGTACTTATTATAGTTTATTTTTTACTAACCTCTTAGAACTTATAGCCCTAAGTTTTTTAAAAATAGACCTTTTTAAGAGTAAAAGAGGAATATTACTAAGGCTAGACGTCGTAATAAGTAGTTTTAGTAATCCGATACGCATTATTAGTAGCCGAAGTATTAGATATAATAAGTAAGTAGATTATATTATTAAAAAAAGAAAAGAGACCGAGTAAAAAAAGATAATTACGATTAAGAAGCTATTATTTAAAAGAAGGGTAAGCGGAGGGCTTAATATAATTAACTATATATAGTAATTAGGACTAATTTAAAATAATTTTTTTTTATAAAGGATCGGGGAAGAAGAAATTAGGGGACGATTAGAATAGGGTAGGGTAATTAGTCCTAGTAGTTCTTTTTTAAACCTAATTAAGTATAGGGATCTACGGGAGAGCTAATTAGAAAAAAATATAAAGAAAAGGGCCCTAAATAGGGAGAGGAGCTTAGTAGTACGGATTTTTATTTTAAAAATATATATACTTTTTTAGGATTAAACGAGAGCCTTTTTAATAATTTATTTTTAAATATAATAATATAAAATAATTAAGAACTTTACTTTTCTAATCTAACTAATACTACCCTCTTTTCTTAGTTATAACTTTATTAATTAAGGCTATATTAACCTGATTAAAGGAGGTATTTTATATTACTTTTATAAGTATTAGTAGTTCTTTTAAAGTACCGTACCGCGGAAGTCCCTTATACCCTATACCTTTTTACTATTATAATTATTAATTAAGGGCGTCGAAATCGCTCTTTATAAGCTCTATAGCTTATATTACTTTAATATAATTAAAAATAGCCTTAGGTTAATAAATACTTATAATATAAGCTCCTCGTATAAGCTTAGCCCTATATTACTTTTTATAATTAAGAGATTTTAAGTTAATAAAAATAATTTTCTTATTTTTTTTAATTAAAATACTATATTATCCTCTTTAATTATTAATATCCCTCTATTAAATACTAATAAGGACTCTAGTATAAGGATTTCTTTTAGTTAAGTTATAAATTTAGCTTTATAAAGCTCCTTATCCTCTTTTTTTATAAACTCGATATTTAATAAACTTAGGGTATTATTTATTTATATCCTTACGATACTAAAGGGGTTATTTACGTATATAGAAATTAAGAAGTAAAGATTATATATTAACGTAATTATTAATAGTTAGTTAATATAGAAGTCGTAGTAAGTTACTTATTAATAAGTACCTAATTCGGCGAGGCTATATAATAGCTTAAGTATTTTAATAATTATACTTTTCAAGTACTTACTAATTATCTTTTTTAATAAATAAGTAAGGATCTTTTTTATAAGCCTAGTTCCTAATTAAGTATACGCTTATATAATATTATAACTCTAGATCTAGTACCCTTTTTATTATAGTAATACTATTAGTATTATTATAAAGCACTAGCTATAGCGTTAAACTATAGGTAACTAAGTAAGTATTATTACTTTTTTAACGTTACCGTATTCTTATATAACATACCTCGATTTTTATATAGCTATAGGGTACACTTTTTTTTATTTTTTAAACTATATTCGATTTAAAAATACGTAGATTTGTATATTTAATGAGATCGTAAAAGATAAATTAATAAACCCCTCGATCGTAAAGTATTTTTACTTTTACTAAGTCCGATCCCTCGAAAGGTCTCCTAGTTATTATAATTATACTATTTTTTATAATTAGGTTATAAGTACGAAATTAGCCTTCTCTTTTGCTATATAAAATATATTAACTACCTCGTTATTAGTAATAAATTACTACGTTAGTACTTACTATCGTAGTCTTTTATAACGTCTCGTTAATAGTATTAATATCCTTTTAGTAATTTCCTTTTCCTCGTTATCTATTAGTATTACTACGACGATCTTATTAAGGATAATCTTTTACCTATCTTTAGGCTATTAAAATAGTTCCCTTAGTTCTTTTCTTTTATTAAGTTAAAATCTCTTTATTAAGATCGGTATAATACGGTCGTATTACTATAATTAATATTTTAAATAATTAATCTCGATTTCTAATAATAATATATAAACGTTTATTAATAAAGATTAATTTATACGGGCTTAATTACTATTTAGTAATATCTTTTTAAACTTTAATATCCGAACTTAATAATATATTAAAGTTAGGGCTTATATCTAGCTTATTATAGGTAGTAATAACCTTATTAATTTAGCGCTTCGTATTCGTCTCCTAAAGTACTTTTATTACTTTATTAATTACCTAAGGTCGCTAGGCTACGTTTAGTAATAATAACGAGTCTATTATCTTTTTTAAGTATACCCTAAATATAAAAAACGTTAGAACTAGCCCCTTTAGGCCTATAGTATTGTTATAATACTTAAATACTATTTAAAAATACTTTTTATTTATAATATCGGGGTACTCGTTATAAATAATTTTAAACGCTCTTTTTAACTATTAATAAGCTCTTTTTACCTTATTAATACTATAATATACCTTAATAAGTACGATTTTTAGCTATATACTATACGTAGTAGTATTATTTTTGAACTTTATAAACTTAAAGCTAGTGCTTATATTAGTCCTAATCCCGTTTAGTAGCCTTTAGTATTATAATAGATTCGGGATACGCTCGGTAATAAAATACCGATAAGTTAGTAACTAGTATACGGATTATATTAAAAAAGAACTTTTTATAAAATAGAGCTCGTATAAAGGACTCTATAAGCTTTAGTTTTATAATATATTTATATTTATATTATAGCCTTATTAATAAAGTACTTATAGCCTAATTTTTTATAATTCTAAAGTTTTTATTTTTATAAAGTAATTAGTATAAGTAATAATAAATTATAAAAACGAATAAAACGTTAATAAAGCGACGCTTAGTTATTAATAAAGAGCTATTAGTACTAATAAGTAATAGCTATCCGGAGTTAACTACTCGACCCTATTTTATTTAAGATAACGAGCTTATTATAAAATAAGCCCTGGCGCCTAATATCGCCGTTAATAATCTGTGGTTATAAACTTTATAAGATAGAAAGTTAAAAAGTTAGAAAATCTAAAGAAAATAGTCTAGCGAGATAGTGTAAGTATCTACTGATACTGTATATTAATACTATATAAATAATATTAAGAACCGCCCGAGCAGCTAGTAAAGCCAGAATATGTAAATAAATAAAATAAGCCCAATTTAAATACTAACGTTTATAAAAAAGCTAAATAAAGAAAATAATCGGAGTAAATTACTCCTATAGGCTAGTTATTTTATTAATACCCTAAGGACCCTATTTATTATAAATAACGTATTTATTAATAATTAATTACTAAACGTACGAGATTTAAATATACGTAAAGGCGAAAGTAATACTAAGATAGCTAGTTTAGTAGATTTAATAAGCTTAATAATAACTTATTTTTATAAAAAAATAGAGATAATAATTAAAAACTAAAACTAAGAACGGCGTTAATATAAAGAGCTTGTTTAATAGCTTACTAAGTTATTAGTAACGCGTTTAGGTTAATAAGAATATAAAAAACCTCTTTTTTATAACTATAGACTATTATAAACTAATTAAAAAAGAGTTTATAAGTACTTAAGTAATAGAATAGGGTGGGGCGATTAGTCCTAGTATTTCTTTTCTCTAAAGCTAATTAAATATAAGGACCTATAAGAGAGCTAATCGGAAGAAGATATAAAGAGAAGGGCCCCCGATTAGGGAGAGAAGTATAGTAATACGGATTTTTATTTTAATTATATATATATTTTTTTTAAAATCGAACTAGAGCTTTTTTAATAATTTATTTTCAAATATAATAATATAAAACGATTAAGAACTCTATTTTTTTAATTTAGTTAATACTACTCCTTTTTTTTAGTTATAACTCCGTTAATTAAGGCTATATTAACCCGATTAAAGGAGGTATTTTATATTACTTTTATAAGTATTAGTAGTTCTTTCTAAGTACCGCACTACAAAAGTCCTTTATACCCTACACCTTTTTAATAATAAACTAGATTATTATTATAAAAATAAGTAATATTCTTTATATAAAAAGTATTATAAAATAGTATACTAAATAGGCCCTTTTTAAGTTATCCTTATTATTCTAAATATAATAATATAATTACGAGAAGAGCCTCTAGGACCCCCTCTCTTAGGGCGACTTTTTAATATTCGTTTATTAATAATACGTAAACCCCGAGACTTAAAAATAAGAGTATTATAAAGAGCTAAGGACGAAAAGGTTAAAAGAGGGTTAGACCCCTATATAGTTCTTTATTAAATAGTTAGTAATTTATTATAACCTAAGTATAAAAAATATAAAGAATTTAAAAATAGAGGTATATTAATTCTTTTTTAAACTACTATTTTAGTTATAAAATAACTTAATTTATTATAGGGTTTTAATTAAGAAAGTATACGATATAGTATATAAAGCTAATAAATTATAATTATTAAATTAGTAAAAGGGTAGTAACTAGTTATAAAAAAATAGTAAGAAGAGGCTATATTCGTTATTTAAATAATTATATTAAAGATCCCCTTTTTATAAAAAAAAGTAAAAAGAGCTCTAAGGGACTAAGCTCTAAAAACTTACTTAGGGTAGCGTTATAAAAACTATATAATAAGAGTAGCCGCGCTAAGTTATTATAAAAGCGTTATAGTAACGATATTAAGTACTTTATATATAATAAAATAGGCTATATATTTAGTAAGTATTAGAAAAATAAGTTAAGAAGTAAGGGTAATAATAAGCTAGTATATCTCTAATTAAAATAATATTAGCGACCGTTTAATAAGTCGTTACTAAGCTAAGAGTTAGAAAAGTCGACTTATTAAAAAACGAATAAGTATAAGTAATATACCTAACGTACTTATACTAAGTATAAAGAGAGTATTAATAAAAATAACTACGAAGGGTAGGATAATAGTTCTACGAGGGGTTATTAAAAAGCTAATAAAAGTTAATATAAATATATATTTTAAAATAGATATTATTAATACTAAGCTCGTAACTTAATTAGGGTTTAACCCTAGCTACTACTTTAGCTCTTTTATTAAAGGACTTTTAAAATAAAGCTATAAGCTAAAAGAAAGCTTATTAATTAACGCTTTTCCTTATTAACTATTATAAATAGCTAAAGAAGATTTAGTAACTATTCGCTATAATTAATAAGTATAAAAAAATAGTAGACCTTTTACTATTATAATTATTAATAAGCTACGAAGGTATTTATATTAATATTATAACGAATATATAATTATATAAACCTATTTTTATTACTAAACTAGAAGTAATAGCTCGTAATATTATTAAGAATTACGAGAGGGTATATATATTATATATTACTATTATAAGAAATATCGTAGGGATAATAAAGACTAAATTATATAAAGGTCTATTACTCGAGTTTTAATCCGAGGCCGAGACGTTTAATAAATAGTTAGTAAAGGGACCGTAGTTATATAGTAGGGTAGAATACTTAATTAACTTAATTTTAAGTACTAAACTACTATATAGCCCTATTTATTTATAAAATAAGAAATAACCCAATAAGCTTTATATATATATTACTAAGAACTTAGTAAATAGTTATATTATACTTTTAATTAGTAAGGCCGGGGTACTAATCTTTTTTATACTTAAAAAAGATAGTACGTTACGTCTTTATATAAACTACGGCGGGTTAAATAAAGTAATTATAAAAAGTCGATACTTATTATTACTTATTAATAAGCTCTTAAATAGGCTTCGCGGAGCGAAATAAAATTTAAAAATAAATATTAAGGATACTTATTATTATATTCGAATTAAAAAAAAAGACCGATAGAAAATAGCGTTTTAGAGTTAATACGGCTACTTTAAGTATATTATTATACTTTTTAAATTAATAAACGTATTTATGACGTTCTAAGCGTATATTTACTAAACGCTTATTAACTTACTAAATACTTGTTATATAGTATATATAAACGATTTAATAATCTATTTAATAATAAGAGAGTAGTATAGGAGGATATTAAAAAAGTCCTTTAATATTTATAATTATACGGGCTTTTTACTAAACTATTAAAGTACTTGTTTTATTAAAAGAGGGTCGAATTTTTAAGTTATATTATTATATTAAAAGGAATTAAGATTAACTTGTTCTAAGTATAAACGATTGCTAATTAGAAGGCGCTAGAGTTTATTAGGAATATCTAAGTATTTTTAGGATTTTATAATTTTTATTAGAAATTTATTACTAAATACTCGGGTTTTATTTTATTAATAATAGTATTATTAAAAATAAAAAAGGGGTAGGTAAAAGAATTTTAATAAACTAAAGAAGTAAATAAAGCGTTTAATTAGCTAAAGGTTATTTTTATTTTAGTAACCGTACTTACGTATTAGAACTCCTAACGTATTATATAAGTAGAGACTAACGCTTTAGTTAAAGCTATTATAGTAATTTTATTATAATAAGCTAATAAAAAATAGCGACCTATTATTTATTAATTATAAAAGCTCTTGAATATAAAGTAATAATAGGCTATAAGTTAATAAAAACTGCTCATCATAATAAAAAGGTTAGAGTACTAGGCTTATTACCTCTAGGGCTTTTTATAAAAGTTTATAGTCCTAATAAACTACTAAGTACTTAAAAAAATAATTAGTATACTAGTATAAGACTTTTAAAAAAGGCTCGCGAAATAGATATATAAGCTATTAGTATTTAATTTTAATTTAGAATACTAATTAGGGAAAATAAACCTAGCGGACGGTCTATTTAAAAAGCTAAATTATATAGAGGGGGAAGTACTTTATAAAAACGTTCTTTTTATACTAGTTTAGAAGCTATGTTTTATTAGCGAACTACTACTTAACGTTTAGTAAAGGATAATTAGTTTAAAAAAATAATATTATTAAAGTATATATTTAAGTAGTCGAGGCCTTTTTTTATAATCTTAGCTAAATATTAGTTAGTTTTAAGGATAGGGAATCCTTTTTTTATATTAATAGCGTACTATAGGGCGTACTAATAAAATAATAATAGTTATTACTATAATAACTTAAAATAAAAAAGTAAGAGAGTTATTAATAAACGCTCGATAATGGTCTAATATAAGTAAAAAGGAGTTAAATAGAGCTAGGGTTATTATACTAAAATAGTATATTTTATATCCCGTTATAAAAGAGCTTATAAGGAGTAAAATAGTATTCGCTTTTTATCTCTTACTAGAGATTAAGGAGCTTATTAGAGAACTATAAACTAAAAACGAGTTTTATATATTATAATTAATAAGGGTTCGTACTACGGCCGGCGAGCTAAGAGTATATATATTTAATAAATAGGGTATACTATTTTTTAAAAAAAGACTTATTATTCTTTAAGTAGAGTTTCTTTAAATAGAGATTTTTTATTAATATTATAACGACTATAGGGTAGGTTATATAGGAGTTATAAAAACTCTAAAGCTAATTTAAAAGAAATTTTATTAAGAGGATATTTAATAAAATATTTAAAAATACGTTAAGAACTATAAGTATTATATAAGAGTTATAACCTTGAAATATAAGCCGTACGGGTAGCTATAGTTACTCTTACTACTCTTATATTTATTTTAAAAAATATTTATAAACTTTATTATAAAAATATTACTAAACGCTCTTAATAACGGTACTAAGTATAACTATATATTAATTATTATTTATTATATAATAAAGTTCGCGAAGTTCTTACTTATTATTAAAATACTTAATATAATATAAATAGTAAGTATTTTATATAAGGAGGTTAAGTATAAGTTCGGTACGTTAAAAAGTATTATTATAAATAGAAATAAGTTATTTATAAGCGTATTTTAAGAAGAGTTTATTAAAAAACGGGCGATACGTTACTAATTATTTATTATATACTATTTATAAATAAATAGCTAAATAAAGTGGACTTATTAAATATAAAAAAAATATCTAAGGATTTATATTAAGGGCTTATTAAATAAGTAAATAGCTTAGTTAAAAGAGGCCGAGTTTATATATAATAATAGTTAATATTTTATTATAAAGGTATTTTTATTTATAGTGTTATATAATTATTATTTTAAGTACGTTGAATATATATTTAATTATAAAACTATACTTTAGAAAGTTCGGAAAAAGGTTTAAAAAATTAAGAGAATTAGAGCTTAGGCTAAGTAAGCCTAGGTATAAGTTTCTAAGAGCTAAGTAGCTTATTATAATAAAAAACATATTCTAAAAGAGTTTAATTATAGAGAGGTCGTTAGCTTATTAATAAAGAATATATAATTCAAAAATAATAAATTAGTACCGAAGTATATTAAAATAATAATAGTAAAAAGGGTAAGTAAATAGGCTTATTAAGTATATTTATTAAAATAATACTAGAGAATATATAATAATTTCTTTAGTTTTTTAGCTTAGACTATAAAGAAATTACTAAATAATTAGTAATTAAATAGTAAATCTCTTAGAGTTAAAAAATAAATAAGACGTTTAAAAAGTTAAAGAAATTATTATAAAATAAAGTAAAGGAAGAAACTTATAATATCTTGTTAAATAAGCTAAATAGCTTATTAAGTATAATACGTAAGAACTTATTAAGTACCTTAATAAGGTAGTAGAAGTAGTTAAAAAATTCGAACGTTATAAAAAACGAATATATATAAAGTATAATAATAAATATTAAGTTTATAATAAAAAGTTATAAAAAATAAGTTAATCAATAATACTTTATAAAACCTTTTTTATTTAGCTTAGCGTAATTCTTAAAAAAAAGATATAGTATTATAACCCTTAGTAATATATTATTAAGAGATTACTAAGATCTAGTTATATTAAAAAAGTAACTTATATAATAATAATAGTACTAGTAGCGCTTTTAATATGTACTTTTAAAGTAAAATATTTAGTAATAGTAATATACTTAATAAAAGTAAAGCGGGGGGGATTTATATATATACTTAGCTAATTACTTAAAATAAGGTAATTAGTTTTATTAATATTATAACGAGCCGTAGAGAAGTAATTAAAGTTATATAGAGTATTATACGTATTAATAATAATAATTTATAAAACGTTTGCTAATTAATTATTACTAGAGGCTCTAATAAGAACTATAAAAAGTAGAATAAGAGGTAAAACGGGAGGCAGAACGCTATTATTATTATTATTAAATTAAAGAGCGGGAGCGTCCTCCGAAGTATTCGAGCTAAGGGGCCTTAATAACGTTAATATTCGTAAAAAATATATTAATATTAAACTATTTATTATAATTCTTAATGTTAGTTTTAGTTAGAATAATAACCTTATTAATCTATTATAGAGCCTTTACTTAAAATAAAAAGAGTATAATATTTATAATATTAAAATCTAGAGCTATATAACTAAGAGCTAGGATAAACTAGTTTATAAAAAAGAGAGTATTATAAGTAGGGGTTAGTAAGTTATTAATAGTAAGGTAGTAACGCTTATTATAACGCTAGTTAAGAAATTTTTCTAAATCGTTACTAGATCCCTTAAACTCGACTTTTTTAAATTAGGACCTCTTAGACTAGGACTTCTTAAACCTAAACTTAAACTTAGATTTAATATAATTATTCTTATTTTTATTATTAAAAATATAGTTGATAATAGGAGTACGCTTTTTAGTAAAAGTTTAAGTTTTAGGATTATAAATAATAAGAGGAGCGCTATAAATAATAATAGTATAAGTAAGTAT
Organism: Colletotrichum cuscutae; assembly: GCA_030869315.1. NCBI lineage: Eukaryota > Fungi > Ascomycota > Sordariomycetes > Glomerellales > Glomerellaceae > Colletotrichum > Colletotrichum cuscutae. Next base: position 39,488 of record MPDP01000060.1, on the reverse strand, counting down.
ATTATTTACTAATTACTTAGTAATACGCTTATAAAAAGTAAAAAAACTAGAAAACTTTAAAATATATATAATAATAACGCCCTAAGGAGTTAATTTATAATATTAAAATAGAGTTTTAAAGTTATTTTATAGAGCGACCGCGCGGCTATTATTATAAAAATAAACTAGCTAAAAGTAGCTAAGGTAAGAAATAATCTTAGTCTTATTATTGATATTAAAGATACTAATTTAAAAAGAGAAAGTTTATATTAGTAAAAAGAAATAATTACTAAATAATTATTAATAACTTATTATAATTAAGATTAATAAGCTTAAATACTTATAATAAGTAATAAGCTCTTAAAAAGTAGTATACTTAAAGTAGACCTTCTTATTACTTATTAATAAGTTAGTAATATAAGCGCTGACCTTTTCTTATACGCTAGTAATATAACTAAAAGCGTAATAAATACGGCTACGCTTATAAGAGTTAAAGTTACCTTATTTTTTAATATAATAGAACTTTATAAGGGTGTTCTAAGTAAGCTAAGTAGCGCTATATAGCTTTTTAAAAACTTAAAACGATATTATTAACTTAATATTTTAATAACGGATTAGCGAGGGCTCGACGACTTATAATAAAATACTTTTTTTTATTAACATAATAAATAATATACTTAGCGACGTAGTTATTAGTAATATAAACGAGCTTATTAATATTACGGTATGTACTAAATAAGTAGTATATATAAGGAGTATTATTATAGAGATTATAAAAGCCTTTTTTAAGATCGTACTTAATATTAAGTATATTCCTAAATACGTAAAATAGTAAATATCTTAGTAAATACTTAGCGATAGTATAGTAAAAGAATTATAATTAAGAAACGACGTAGAAAATTAAAATATTATAAGAAAAAAGGTATAGTTATATAAAAAAGAATTTATAAAACGGTTACTAAATAGAAGGGAGAAAGAAAAAAGTAAATACGTAATTAGTAATAAGAGAAAAATCTTTTATTTTACTTAATAGCTTAGTAATAATAATAACTATAAGGTTAGGCAGGCTCTTATATATTATAATAATTAAAATACTTTATTACGAATACGTACTATTAACTTAATAAGTAGTCGGCGCGCTATTACTAAATAATAATAATAAAGTATTCGTTAAATAATAAGATAAGAATAATACCTTGTTCTTAAATAAGAAAGAGTATTATTAACGCCTTAAGGAAGTTATTATAAATAATAACGTTAATAGCCTTATTATTAGTATTAAAAAAAGATATTACGTAATAACTTTAGGGACTAAAGTTACGTAGGGGGGAAGTAATTATAATAAATTTAAAATACGCTTAGTAATAGGACGCTAATAAGTTAGCGACTAGTGTACGGATTATATTAGAAAAGAACTTTTTATAAAGCAGAGCCCGTACGAAGGACTCTATAAGCTTTAGTTTTATAATATACCTATACTTATATTATAGCCTCGCTAGTTAAGTACTTATAGCCTAATTCTTTATAAGTATATATCGATTCATACTTTTTTAAATATTAATTAGATAGTCTTAATAAATAGATCCCTAAGGAATTACCCTCTTTAAAATGATATAGACTCGTTAATAATATATAGTACTAAGTAATTATTTAAATAAGAGATATTAATAACGATCTTTTAGTTAAAATTAAGCTCGTTATATAATTTCAACTTAAATTTACGCAGGCTCTAGGCTTTTATTTAGTATTAGTAATATACTTTTATTAAGTACTCTAGAGCTCTTATTTTTATATCGTTCTTTAATTATTTAAAAAGGTTATATAGCTTTATAACTAACGGGTAGCTAAAGCGTTTATATAGTTACTTAAGCTTGCCCTTTTTAAAATAGTTAATAAATTTAATATTTAATCCGAGCCTTATAAATATATACCCCTATTACCTTTTAGTAAGTATAAACTACTTATTATTAAATAGCCTATTCTTTGTATTATTAAATACGATACTTAACTAGTCTATATCTTTTAAGTATAATAAAAATAGTATATTAACGAGTAGAATATAGAAAACTATTATACCTAAGTATATATTAACTTTTATTATACTTAGAGCGTATATTTCTTTACTTAGGCCGAAGCTAATCCTCGTAATACTTATTATTAACGTATTTAATATAACTAGGGATATTTTTAGAGTACGTAAAATTACTTTTTATTTTTCATTAATTATTATAATACCCCTATATTCGGGATAATCCCTTAGAAAATATCTAGGCTATATTATTTACTAATATAAATTACTTATACGAGCTTAGCGTTTGAGTAACTTAGGTAGTATAAAAAGGACCCCTCTAAATACCCCTAGAATTAGTCAGTACTATATTTCTCTTTAAGTATTAAGAGAGGTACTAATTTTTTATTAAACGTTAAAAAAATAAAATTTAGTACCGTTAGATTCGTCTTTTTACTCTCTTTCGTATCTAACGTCTAAAGGACCTTCCCTTATTATCTATAAATAAAAGCCTATCTATTAAGAGCCTCTACTACCTCTTATTCGTTTAGTTTTGTATATTTTCTTAAGGCTAACGGGGTAAAAAAGAGTAGTTAATATTATTAATTTTATACCCCCCGACGGAGCAATCCGCCGGGGCCGTACCGTATATTACGTATTAGAGAAAACTAGGTATATTACGCTCTATACCTAATTACTAATTAAAATAGTTCCTAACCTTTTACTACGTAACCGTCTATAAAGCGAGCTTTACCTACTCTAACGCGCACAGGACCTCTTAATACTAGCCCGCATAAGTAGCTAGGTCTACTATTATCTCTTTTTTTATATAAGTATTATTATTACCTAGGGGGCCCTATAGGAGCTATTTAAAGTACTTATTTATTATCCTAACCCTACGTACCTCTAGCTTACTTATTATAATTATTATAACTAGACTAGCGTTAATATATTAAATCTTAATATCCGTACTAGCCCGGCTATTTATAGTACTTATAATATTACCTAGCTAAATTCCGTATTATTAAAAGGTATTTTACTACTTTTTAAGCGTACTTACGTTAGCTATAATAGCTATAACGTTAAGCTAGCCGAGGGCGCCTAGCCCGAGAGGGGCAGACTTATTAATAAGTATTTTTAGAGTTCTAGCCTACTAATTACTAATTATATACTAAGAGAGTAGGTTCTTGTCGAAGTAGTGGTTTATATATTAATAAGTTTATTTAGTAAGTTTATTTAATAAGTTTATTTAGTAAGTTTATTTAATAAGTTTATTTAGTAGATGTATCTAGTAAATTTATTTAGTTTAAATAGAGAGTAGCTTTAGGTAATATTAAAAACGATAAGGATAAAAAAAATCTTTACGAGCTCTAGTACGAGTAATAAATATTAGCTTATTTAGCCCTTTTTTTAAAAACCTCTACGTTACTATTAAAGTTTAGAACTTTTATAGTTAAGGAAGGCTACCCCTAACTATTATGGCCGACTATTATAGCTAACTATTACGGCTAATTATTATAGCCGACCTCTACTATCAACCTTTTTAACTAGCGCCGCTGCGTAAGTATATTACTTAGCCCATCGTTAATAAGTAATAAAGTAGCTTACCTATTCCGAATTAAATAGCGGTTTTCGTATTAAAATTACTATATTACGTTAAGCGCGTACTTAGGATATATTATGCGTATTATATAGTTAAAAAGTATATTATATTATATAGTTTTTTTTAAAAACGTAATCCCGTTAAGGTCGATCTTTTGTACTTATAAAGCCGGAAAAAAACTACTATATTATTAATTTTATTATAATCTAATTTATTAGTACAGGGGGTAAGATCTTGTTTATTTTCTAAATCTCTTATTATATATAGATCCTCTAGGCCGCTAATTATACTTTTACTAAGTTCTTTACCTCTAGATCTATTTTTATATATAATAAGGAATTAGTTAAATTAATAAGGGCTAGTTTTACTATTTATTACTCTTAATTTTTTATACTACTTATACGATTTAATACGTTCTTTTTAAAAGTAATTACTTAACTAATAACCGTTCTTTTTATATATAAAACACTTCCCCTTTTATTACCTCTATTCCGAACCGGACCGGCGGCTATTTAAGGAGTTTATTCCTTTAGCTTAGTAACTATCGTACTTAGCGTCTCTCCCCTTACTTTTATATATACGGTCGATTTAGTATTATTAATAAGGGCTATTATAAGATTATAAATACGTTTAGCGGGGTATCTTAGCCTTAATATCAAAACTAAACCTTAGTTTTAAATAAAGAGTTTTATAATACTTAAATAATTAATATAAAATTACCCTCGCCTCTAGGACTCTTTATATAATAATATAAAAATATCCGACTTTTTACCTATTTATACTCTTATTTAGCTACGTTTTTATTAGTTTATTAATACGATTAATAAGTTTTTTAAGGATTTTTAGCTTCAACTTTTTATTTTATTTTAGTTATAAACTTAAATAATAGTACCCTTAGCTCGGATAAGAGTTTTAAATTCCTATTTTAAGTCTTAAAGCGACTTTGAATTATATTAATTATACTTAGGAAGTCGGTTCGATCGATAGTACGTACTACTTAGTAATAATAATCTATAGCCTTACTAATTAGTATAATATTAATTACTAAGTAATATTATTACTCTCGGATTCTAACTTTTTTATAATAGTTATAGAATATTATAAGGGTTTTTTATAAAACCTCGTATTTCCTTCTTAAATATAATTTCTCCTTAAGGAAGATCTTTATAAAGTTAATAAATTACTTTATAATAACGACCGTTAGGTCGGTCTTTTTACGTACTTCTTATAAGTTAGAGTAATTATATTAACTCTATATAGTTAATCTTATACCCCTTAAATTAATAAAGGGTAAGTTACGTATTAGTAGCGTTACTAGATTAGTAATTAAAATTAGTAAGATCGTTAGTAGTCACCTTTTATAAGTAATCTCTATAATTCTTACCGTAGCGGGTACTAATATTTTATTATTAGTAATCTTTAATAAAAACTCCGGTTAAGTTGCTCTTTTACTAAAGTTGTTATATTTAAATATTACTTAGTTAACTTAATTCTAATTCTAGGGCGTAAATTTATTAATAGCGATTATTATAATAAGCGTCTCGTGAGCTCTTCGTTTTATTACCTAGGCTAATAAAACCCCTTAATAATAAAGGAATTTAATAACCCTTTTTATAATATTCGGATTAGTATTAGCGAACTAATTTTCTTTTTAGTTACCTAGGTCGTTAGTAATTTTATAAAAAAGTAATTACTCCTCGAGCCCTTTTTAATTATAAATTTCTATAGTATATACTAATACCGTATCGATTTACTTATTATCAAGATTATTAAAATCTCTATATACTTATTTTGTTTAGTATTTTAATTTAATTTTTATTTAGTTATATAGAATAGGAATCCCTTCTCTTTAGATATAAACTAACTTACCTCTTATTATTTTTTAACTTATACTCCTATTTATAATAATTAGTATATTTAATTTTAATAAGGTCGTTTTAAAGCTATTTACTAGCCTTAGTAATAATATACTATTATTACTTATTAAATTTATTAAAGTCTAAGAGCTTTTTACTTTTTCTTATTTCCTTATACTAAGTTTTGTTACTATTTACTCTTAGTTCTTTTAGTTAGATACTATCTTAGCGGTCTTTTTTTAATTACTTAATTAATTAATGTTTAAAATAGACTTATTAATAGCTTAATAACGTCTTAATTACGTAGCGTTTTTTTTAAATCAAAACCCGAGAAGCGTATATGTTTATTAAATAAATTACTACTAGTTAATAATTTACTTTTTATTTTTTTTAAAAATAGTAATTTATATTAGGAGTTAGTAATATATAAAAGAGCTTTTTAGCGGTCCTTTAAAAAGTTTTTTCTTTATTATAATAATCGTAATTTTAATAAAAACTATAAGAGGATCTTTTTAAAAATAATAGCCTTTTTATTAAGTTAACCTCTAGTACTTATAATACTTATAACTTACGAATCGTAGCTATTATAATTTCTAAATCTTCTCTTTCCTTATTATACTATCCCTTATACTATATTCCTAAGTAATATCTAAGGGGTAGTTAAGAAGGCTACGAGGAGATTATCTAGGTCCTCGAGGTCGTATTTATAAGACCCTTATAGAGAGGTTCTTTTATATATTATAAATCCCTTAGCCTTATAGTTCTTATATTCCTTATCACGCTTACTAAGAACGTTATACTTAAAGATTTTTTTTAATTATATAATACCCTTTTATATTATACTTTTTAAGCTTATTCGTTACGCTAATTAATTAAGTAAGTAGTTATATAAGTAGTTCTTTTTATTAATTAATTAATTAATTTTTTTTATTATAGGCTGGCCGTAAGTAAGTTAATTAATAAGAAAGGATTATATAAAATTAATAATCCCCCCGACGGAGCAATCCGCCGGGGCCGTACCGTGTATTACGTATTAAAGAAAACTAGGTATATTACGCTCTATACCTAACTACTAATTAAAATAGTAGTTAACTAACTTAACTATTATCTCCCTTTTATTAATAGCTCCCGACCTTCTGCTACCCGTTTAGAGGGCGAGCTATACTTATTTTAACGTATATAAGACCTCTTAATACTAGCCTATATAAATAGCTAGATCCCGTACTATATACTCTTTTTTATCGAGAGTTAGGAGACCTCTTATATATTCCCTTATATTTATAATATAGCCCGTATTAAAGGGATTTTTAGTTTTATAAAGTATAATTTCTAAGCTAGCGTTAATATATTAGATTTTAATATTTATATTAACCTAGCTATTTATAATATTCGTATTATTACTTAACTAGATTCCGTACTACTAAAAAATACTACGCTACTCTTTAAGCGTACTTATATTAGTTACGATAACTAGGGCGTCGAGGGGGCCTAATCTATCGAGCCCTAGAGGGGGGGACCTATCGAGGGGCATCTTTAAAAAGTCCTAGCCCGCTAGTTATTAATTATATACTAAGAAGTTCTTAACGAGGTAGTATTTTAACTAGCTAATCTCTTAACTAGTTATCTAACTAGTTATTTAAGTAGTAGTTTATATATTAATAAGTTTATTTAATAAGTTTATTTAATAGGTTTATTTAATAAGTTTATTTAATAGGTTTATTTAATAAGTTTATTTAGTAAATTTATTTAGTTTAAATAGAGAGTAACTTTAGGTAATATTAGAAATAATAAGGATAAAAAGAATCTTTATGAGCTCTAGTATAAAGAGTAGCTAAATATTAGCCTTTTTAACCCTTTTTTTAAAAACCTCTATGTCGCTATTAAAGTTTAGAACCTCTATAGTTAAGGGCCGCTTCTAACCTTTATAGCCAACTTTTACTATTAACCTTTCTAACTAGCGCCGCTACGTAAGTAAAGAGGGTAGCTTACTTATTCCGAATTATATAGCGGTTTTCGTATTAAAATTACTATATTGCGTTAAGCGCGTACTTAGGGTATATTATATATATTATATAGTTAAAAAGTATACCGTATTCTATAATTTCCTTTAAAAGCGTAATCCCGTTAAGGTCGATCTTTTATACCTATAAAGCCGGAAAAAAACCACTATATAAAATTAATAATAATAGCTCGGTTACCTTAATATTTCTATTAATTATCGTATTTTAATATAATAAACATCGGCCTTCTATAAGTAGTTAAGAGCTACGATTCCTCTATTTCGTTTTATTATAAAGATTTTACGTCTTATTACTTACTTTTTATAAAGTTAAGTAATACGATTCTCTTATTACGTTCCATTCGAGGAGGTCGTCTTTTTTATATAAAATACTTTACTAATTTATAATAATAAAAATTAATTACTAATTAGTATTATTTTTTTTATTATAGGGATATTAATTAATTAGTTTAAACCGTAGGTTAACGAAGTAGTTTAATTAATTGGAAATTTATATTACTACGTAAGGTATAAAAAAGAGGTTCTAACCGTAGGTTAGGTAGTCTGTAGTAATTGTAAATAGGGCCCCTTATTGGCCCCTGCGTAGCCTCGGCCGGATGCCGAGGTCGAATTGGACTTCCAATCCGATACTCACTGTACCAAAGCTAATAGCTAGGATATGAGAAGGATGCTTAGAGAGAATGGACAAAACACCCGCCATTTCCGTAGTCAAATCTGGAAGGGTTAGCTTCTCAAGTTCTGTGATAATCTTCTTGCATCAACGAGAAACATCAACCCCGCGTTGGCGTTGACGCGTAGTTTATGTAGATTCATCCCGAGTACAAGCCTTTCCGAGCTCCGCCCCTGGTGACAAACATGTTCGCTTCTTGTGCCCAATGCACACACCACTTGGTTCTGCGTCAAACAATCAGTCACCTTCCATTAAGGGGACGGGCTCTGCCCTAGGCGCAAAAAGTTTGGGGTCATCGGACGGTTGTTTCAATACCACGTTTCTTGAGCGGACCAATCCACTGGCCGGCTTTGTCACATTCATGCATGCAGCAACCGTAAATATGCGCGGGGGAGGTTGAGAAGGTTGGCCATCTGCCAGTGTTACTCCGCATTGGTGTTGCACGACTTGATGTCCTGGTCATTGCCTTCCAGCATGGGGCACTCGTAACATTGTGGAATCAACGACAAATGAGAGTGATTGCGCAAAGATGGCAAGCAAACGAAAGGCATAAGTTGGAGATTCTTGCGCTCTTGAACGATTAGTCGACTTTCAACAGAGCTTACAAGCCCCAGACTTGATTACTTTCCCAGTGCGAGATGACAGAAGGCAAAGACACATGGAGATCCTCCCGCGGCTGGCTGATCCTTTTCTTATCCTAGCTTCAGCCGTTAGGATCACTGAAGTCGATGTCATTCTTGATTGACAACTTACCAGTCGCCTATCAAAACTCCGAGATGACAGTGCCAGCCCCCTTCTTCTCCGCAATATCCAGAATAGCCGTCCCGATAGCCAGATCCGTCGTACTGACACCGATACTTTTGTAGATGATCAAGCCATCCTCCAATGTCGATAGCGATTCCAGCTTCTCCCCTCGTTTCCGTGAAATCTCGATTTCTCCAATCTCCACTATGTACTCTGCCGCGAGTTTGCTCTGAACGATTTCGCCAGAGTGCTTAAGCGCAGACTCGCGGTCGTCGACTAGCACGGCAACCTTTGAACCTTGTTCGCGGAGTTTCCCACCAGCGGCGTTGGTTGCCTGGACGAGCAGTTCTGGGTCTACTTCCAACATGTCCGCCTGCCAGGACCCGACGGCAGAAATGTATGGATTTCTTTCCTTTCTTCCGTTTGTGACATAGTGTGCCGGAAATACTGGGCTTTTGGTGCCGACTGTGCAGAAAATGGCGTCTGCTGCAGCGAGACGATACTGAAGTTGAGCGTCGTACTCGGAGCTAGAGGAACTCAGATACTCAAAGTCGGCGGTAGACTTCCAACGACCTTGGTTCTCCTCCTTCAATCTCGAGATGAGCTGCTGTGCGCGCTCCGCGGATCGATTCGCCACGGTAATAGTCTTGATCTCGTCGCCCCTCAATGATAACGCGAAGCGAAGATGCCACAACGCTTGCTTGCCAGCACCGAACACAACAATGTTATCGGTATGGCTCCGCCATAAGTACGGCACAATGGCAGAGAGTGCCGTGCGATATCCTGTAACCTCTTCGGCGTTGATAACGCCAAGGGGTAGGCCGTCCTGGTCGCAAATGGAGATAATGCCGTGCAAGCTGTTAGCTGCTGGGGATGAAGGAGCCGGGGTGACGACGATCTTAGTTCCGAAGGCACCGGCGGAGCTGAAAGGTCGGAAGAGGCATTTCATGCCCTCAGGTCTGTTCACTATCGATGCATCGGGCTGATAGTCGCGCTCCGCGCCCTCAGAGAGCTCTATCAGTGCTCCCACAAGCCGATCTCGGAGCTGGAGAATGCCACTTCTTGGAAGGTTGAGCAGAATATCGAGAACAGCGGCGTCGCTGAGGACTCTGAAATTACCCATGGTGAATGGTGAATAAGATGCTCAGGTTTGCAAAAGGCCGCTGAACAGTCAAGATCGTGAGGGGGTCGTAGTGTGGAGAAGTCTCGCGAAAGAGGCACGGATACTAGTATGTTGACAGTGACAAGACCTTATCAGCAGCTTGTCACCTCTTGATAGTCAGTTGGGTCACTGCGATAACAAATGTGAGTAGACGCATCGACAGTCTCCGTAGTTAGGCGGGTTACGGCAGTTTAGTTTGTCTTCTTCCGTCAGACTCGGCAAGACCTACCGGATTTAATCCCACCGGCACGGCATCCGATGCGGGGAAATGGGTCGCTGCGGCGGTTAGCTGAGCCGCTCGACGGGGTCCGTTGTGGGCTCCAGACTCCTCCAGTTAACCGATTGCGAGCGGGTGATACGAAAGTTCAGGTGTAATACGAGCCGGTTCCTACTCCGTCAACGACCCTCCGTTCCGTCTCACCGGCACATGAACCGTTCAATTCATGTTCCATGCGTTTGTGAATGAAATGTCTATCGGCCATGAAGCCTATTAATACCTACTACGCAGTACTTATAGGTTTGAGCACGAAGATGCGGATATCTAGATCGTGAGTCTATAGTTCTTCTCATCCACCATCTTTTGAACCATCACACCATGACTATCGGCCGTACTTTCAACGTCGTCGGCGCCCACTGTGGCGGCGAGGTCTGCGACGTCATCGTTGGGGGTGTTCTCGACGTCCCAGGCAAGACAATGTTTGAAAAAATGATGCATTTCTGGAAAAAGGCAGACCACCTACGAAACCTGCTGATGAACGAACCCCGCGGCTCATCATCCATGTGCGTTAACCTCGTCCTTCCACCGTGCAATCCCGACGCCGACGCGGGCTTCATCATTATGGAGCATGAGGAGTACCCCCCTATGTCCGGTGCCAACGCCATTGCCGTGAGCACCGTCCTGCTAGAGACCGGCATGGTACCGATGCAGGAGCCTACTACGACACTGCGCCTGGATACGCCAGCAGGTTTGGTCACGGTCAAGGCCGAGTGCAAGGAGGGCAAGGTTACGTTTGTGGAGTTTCAAAACGTTCCGGCTTTTGTCTATGGCCTAGATCTAGACATCAACGTGCCGGGCTTCGACACGCCCATCAAGGCCGACATTGCATGGGGTGGAATGTGGTATGCGCTGGTCGACGCGAGCTCAGTAGGCCTACAGATCAAGACGGAAAATGGAAAGGAGTTAGTCGACATCGGCGAGCGAATCAAGAGGGCTATCCAAACGCAGACGAGCCCGGTGCATCCCGAAAACCCAGAGATCCGAGGCGTCAGTGTCTTCGAGTTCACGGACCCGCTCTCGCCCTTGGCGCCGGACACGCAACAGACGGCCGTGAACACGGTGGTCGTATCACCGGGAAGACTCGACCGGAGTCCGTGTGGGACAGGAACGTGTGCCCGACTGGCGGTTCTCCATAAGAGAGCCCAGCTCGCAGTCGGAGGATCGTTCCGACACCGCAGCGTGATTGGGACCGAGTTTATCGGAACGGTAAAAAGTGAGGCAAAGGTCGGGGACTACGATGCTATTATTCCCGTGGTGAAGGGAACTGCCTGGATAACGGCTTTCAAGCAAGTCATCTTGCACCCAACAGATCCATTCCCGGAAGGGTTCAGGGTTGGAGATAAGTGGCATGTCAGTTAGAAGATTCATGTTCCGTAGATCTTGGCTACTTTTGTGAATGTTATTTAAGTGATCAGCACAAGTCATTTCACCCTGTTTTTCTCCAAGGAAGGTTTCTGTTTCAGCCTTCTCCAACACACCCGATCCGCATTTCTGCCCGTCCTAATGTAGGTCAGGGGCGCAGTTACATATTGAAGCCACAGCTAAGCCGGGATATCGTACAGGCATGTCACAACATATCGAGGTCCGAATTATCCAGGAATAGAACTAGTGGGTATATTTCAAAACGCGTGGATCTAATTGGACCGTTCTCCCGCGGACAAACTTGCTCGCCTAACCCATTTGATCATGCGAACATGAGGCTTAATGGGCCGAGGACACAGAATTCGAGTTGTCGGCGCAGGAAAATGCGGCCGATCCACCAGACTTCTTGTAGCTGTCCATGATTCCAACAACTGAGCCGTACGCTCCAGCAATCATCAAAAAGGTGCCGCTAATAACAACGAAGCAGCTGAAGCAGACCATGGTGATCCATCTAGGTCTCTTCTCGAGCTTTCCCTCGGCCCAATGGTCGTACAACCACATGCAACCCATGGGCTGGAAAGACAACAGAGTACCCAAGAGGGCACCGACGAGGGCTACCAGGCCATCAAAGACGGGAATGGAGCTGGCAATGACGTAGGCGGTGATTGCGATGCTTGCAGTGCAGGCGAGCCAGATACCCCAGTGCTTCATGGTGTTCTCGGTCAAGTGACGGGATCCACGTAGCAGGCGAATGAAGATGTACTTGGCGGGCAACTGAGGACACAAACGTTAGCATTGATGTTTGTTGGTGACCGGGTTGTAAGTTTGGAATCTACTTACGTGGATAACCAGAGTAGTGGTAACAATCAAGCCGGGGAAGGCAAGACCGTAGCAGACTCTCTTCATGGTCGCACCGGCGGAGCCAAGAGCAGGCGAGGCGACGTAAGAACCGCAGAAGTAGTAGACAACGCATCCGATGGCAATGTAGATGGCAGTCACACCACCCTGGCAGATGACCAGAGCGCGAGTGTAGTGGCGAGGATCGCGCATCTCAGAGACGATGGAGAAGAAGGCAGGGGTACCGGCGAAGGCAAAGACGAGCGTCGAAAGCGCCGAGGAAGCCTGGGCGAAGGTCGGGCTTCCGACGACCTTGTAGTCCGAGGTCCAGTGTCCAGTCTGGGGAGCGGCAGCCGGTCGGTCCTGTACACCTACGGCAACGGTGACGGTGAAGACTGCGTATGCATGGTCAGCTTCTGAATCTGGAATTTCCTCCAAAGGGGTTTAGCGGCACTCACTGGCAGACATGATGCAGATGAGACCGACCCAGGCGAACCAGGTTATCTTTCCGAGGGTCTGGATGCTACCGAAGCAGAAACCAATCGCTGCGGCAATGGCGACGAAGCCAGCCGTGCATGCACCGTGAAGGGAAACCGAGTTGAGCGCGATCGAGGCACCTAGCATGCCAGAGCCGGCAACGAAGATCCAGTCTGATCGGGAGAGAGTGGTTAGTCCCTGAGCTACCTTTCCAACGATTGATAAACTCACAAAGGCAGAAGACGATGCCGAAGAACTCGCGACCCACGCGGCCAAAGAGAAGGCGTCCAACATCGTCGATACCGTAGACCTCGGGGTGGCGAAGCTTGAAGACACCAACAATGTAATCGGACCACGTGGTGATAGCGGCGATGCAGCACAGAGCAATCACGCCAGGCACAATTCCAAGGACGTCGAAGACACCGGGAATGGACAAAACTCCCAGGCCGATCTGCGTCTTCATCATCAAAGCGACTGTTCCTTTCCAACCAACCTAATTGAGGAAATTAGCATCCGAATGGAGGCTTAGGCATTCCAAGCCGAAAAGTTTTTCCGCATTGCTCCTTACATTGCGGTAGTTGGGGCCGCCCTCTTTAATTTCACCAAAGACAGCATCGTAAGACGCGTTCGGGTCTTCCAAGACCTGGCCTTGTTGCGAATGTGTTGAGACGGGTCCCAACGCCTCAACATCCTCCTTGTTCTTCTGCGTCATCTTGGCAGTTGATGAAGATATTTTCACGTGATGTTGGCTCGTATGCGGTCGATCAGACAAATGTGACTTTAAAGTCTTTAGAGACACAGGTCACACGCGAAGTGGGAATTGTCGTCGAGATGATCTTTTAGACTAAGGTACTGAGTCCGAGTTGGAAGGACAACCAAATTGAAGAGTCAAGAGTTGTTGTCGTTGGTGATAGTCGTTGACAGCTCAAGACGAGGAATGAGTGGCCAAGCAAATGTTAATATGCATTGACACTGAAGCGAAACTGGTAGCTCACTAGAGAGATTGATAGCTTAGAGGCATGATGAGAAGACCCATTCCCAAGTTGGGACTGGGAATGATGCGCTTTTGTACAAAACCAGTCCAAGCGCGGCCTTCTCTACAGCCTCGAAGTCCCAGCCAGGAGGAAAAGCCGGCAAGGGCTGCCAAGATTTCCCTCTCTATCAGCCTGACAGGCTTCCTCCTGCAAGAGGTACCAGATAGTCTGCTATCGCTTGAGTTAGATTACGCCCCGGTTAGGTAGAACATACCCCATATTTTCCCCAGACTGCCTTTCAACGGGGGGCTCCTACGTCACAGCGGGACGATTTCTTTCCCAAGGGTTCAGGGGGAGAGAAATGACTCGCGCGGCATTTCTCGGTGAGTTGCCTAGGTACAGACCACGGCACGCGGTATTACCGCACGCGTTTGCACAAAAAAAGTGTTGGCGTGGAAAATATGCCTCACTAGGGTTGATAACTCGACCGACATGGGATGACCGGGTGCCATCCCGATATCTCCTTCCTAATCATTAATGCTCGCGGTGTTGTAGTCGATGTTTTCACCTGATATCTTGTGTATCTTCAGCTGAGGGAAGCCAACATTCCACTACCTCGCGCCGCACGCCTGTGGGATGGGATATCGGACGGAAAGGCCGGATAAGAGTTGTCCAGGCCCATATCCGCACATTCGGAACTTCGCAAAACGCCGTAAAGAGTCAAATGCAATCGTGGACAGTTGTGGTAACACGAAATGGGCCAATTCTTTTGCGTCTCTTGTCCAGAGTCAAAAAGTCGCTTTTGCCGTACAAAATCGCGCCGTCGCGAACGCTTACCCGCTCTAGCGCATACAAGCGGAGGCGCCGTCGGCACGACTCGCGGTCAACTTCCTCTTAGCAAGGATTCTTTCGCTGCGTATACCCCTGCTCGAGCGGAGCCTCCGTTTCAAATTCACACCATCGGATGCTCACCCGGTAAACCTCCCGCCCCATCTTGACGAAGTCGGGAGGTCATCCCGATGGCAGCGAGTTGACTTGCCCCCTTCGAAATCAAGGTCCTCTCGTGTCTCGCACACGCCACCGCGCCACCACAAAACCCGGCACATGATGGAGGGCGTGAGACTCGAGACTCCAGTCCAGAGCATGGTCCTTCCCCAAAGTCAAACTTCACGATGAGTTTCTCTTAGTCACGCGTGCAGCACTAACGTTGCTGATGATGGGGAATCAAGCCTCGAGACGTTGGGTTGACTTCCGCTTCCCCATGGGGAGAGGGAAAGACCACATGAGATGACGATTGCATCAACTCCGTTGGCAATTGGAACTCCTGGGGATCCATAGTGCTACCACCATGAACCTAGAGACACGGAGTTTGAGATTCTTCGGATGACGGGAAAACCTGCATTTCGGCGACAAATTAGCCATCATTCGACAATCACTTGGACCCCCAAAAGCTGCATCAAACTAAGGTGCTTTGTATTCGGGAGGCCCGTAATTACTGATCGACTAGCACAGAGCATAAGGTATGACAGCAGGTAATTGACAAGCTTGACCAGAGTTTCTCGGGCGTGAAACACACGGCACAGCCTTCAGCCCTCTTTCTCGGTGCTTTACTATCTAGAGACCCACGAGCTATTGATAGCATGGGTAGAATCTTCCGTCTTGGTCACTTTGTATCGTCGTATCCAATGGAGTCATGGAGGAGACTGCTTCTGTCAGAGCTTGTTCCCCATTGGCAGATGCCCGGGATTCCCACCGACGGGCAGATACCTATCAAGACAACACGACGACTCGACGTAACCATGCATGCGAGGGAGGCATGTAAGGTTCCCAAAGTTTGTAGTGTATCTCATGTGGCATCCTTCTGGAACGCCTTAGCCTTCATCCAACGCGGCTACTATCAACACGGCATGTGTATGGAGTATGGTATCTCGTAGCCAAGTTCCTCCGCAGGCCGCCCAGCGTTCCGGCATCGGTCCTAGTCTACAACTCTTGCATATCTTAGCTACTACTTAGTATCCGTACAGAAACCGAACGCCTACTTATCGCCGGTGCCATCTTGTGACATTTCCCCGAGACTAAGATAGATGCAGATAAGCCGTGCCCCCCTGGCCCGAGAGCCCAGAGCCCCATCAATCCGGTTCCACCAGGACCACTACCCCGCGTTCTCCTTCAGCAAAAAAACGTCACAACACAGTTGAGGCTCGCCGGGACCATACAGCAGAGCACGCGATTTCCGCAGCCAAAGAACACTGACAACCCTTTTATGCCTGTCTAATTGCTCTATTCTCTACCCGGTAGCTCGAGTATAAGCCTTCCTAAACAGTGAAATGGAACCTGGGGCCGGCCGAAACAAGGTATCCAAGCGGTCGTCGAATGCGTAAGTTTGTCCGAGCCAACCACATCCTCCCTCCCTTGTCAATTTGCCGCGGTTGTGTACGACTAACACACTTGGATATCTAGCTGTGTGCGTTGTCGTCGACAAAAAATCAAGTGCTCAGGATCTCAGCCGTGCGATGCATGTGGCAAGCGCAAACAGTCTTGCACCTTTGACGAAAGGGATCAAAGAATCGTCGTCACCAGAGGGTAAGTAATCGGGCCTGGCCTTTCCTACCAACGATTAGATCTAGGCAGAAGTCCGGCTCACCATCCGTGTTCTAGCTACATCATCGACCTTCAACAGAGAATTGAACGGTGGGAGCGGAGCCGAAGCACCAATGAACCAGCCCAAGTGTCAGTCGAGGGCGGCCAGCGTCCCGATAAAGCAGGAAACAGTTGGTTGTCCCTAATTATCCTTACTTTGCATTGCAGAGAACATGTCTGAGCTGACAGTAGGAGATGAGAGTGACGGCGATTTGCCCATGAGGGATGAATCAAGTGGCCCGATCATTGCAGATGGTACGCATGAAAAGGAAAGTCAGGAGACTCTGCCTAAAGCACCAATAGATCCTGTCGCGTCGAACCTCATCAACCCTCTGTCCACTGGACAGTCAGAGTACACATCGGCACCAAATGGAAGGCTATGTAAGTCACCTATACTGTAGCTCATCACTTTGATAGCAATGAAGCCTAACAAGAGGATAGTCTACCTGGGGACGTCATCCAACTGGTCTTTCACCCGACGAGTCCTCAACATCACACATCAAATCGTCCACAAGACCCCATTGCCGTCTAATGCTCTTCTCTTCGATGGCACGACGTACGTCCTCGATTGGGATGGCTACAGAGCCAGCGAAGCCCCCGAGATGCCAGCCCTTCCGACACAGGACTATGCCATCTACCTGGTCAACGCCGTCAAGTTCCACTGCGGCCAGATGTTCCACCTCTTTGACGAAGAAACGTTTATGAAGTCTCTGTACAGCTTTTATTCTGATCCTAATCCTAGACCCGATCCTACCGATCCGTGGTTCATTCATTTCTTGCTCATTCTTTCTTTCGGAAAAGCCTTCACGACCAAGACCAACAGGGGGAGCAGACCACCTGGCCATGACTTCTTTGTCAAGGCTATGCAACTGCTTCCAGACTTCAGTGTTTTGCTGAAGAACCATGTCCTATCAACCGAGATCATGTGTTGCATTGCTCTCTACACGCAATGCATCGACTTCAGACATTGTTCATACAACTATGTAAGTTACCTCTTTCTTCCTTACTATAATGAACTATACTGATGACGGGATACTAGATCGGCCAAGCACTTCGCATAGCCCTTGGAGAGGGAATGCACACAGACATGCCTATTCAGCAACTAGGAGAGGCATATGTGGAAAGATGTCGGAGGTTATGGTGGACTGTACACATCCTTGACCGCGAGATCACATCATTGTTTGGCATGCCGCCTTCAATACATGATGATTATGTGCTCTGCCAACTTCCAACTTACTCTGGTTCAGTTCAGAGGACAGCCGCGCTGCGAATGCGTATCAAACTGTCAAAGGTTATTGGGAGTATCAATAGGAGTATGTGACCCTTGGTCAAACTCCGCCTGGAGAGATTGAGCTAACAGCGATACCAACCAGAGGTCTACGGTCTCGACGGAAGACTCAACAACAAGTTCATGCTTGGCACTAAAGAAGTGCTTGCCAGCGTGGCCGAGATTGCTGATGAGCTCCAACAATCATTTGCACTGCCTCTGGAAAGGGATACCAGCTGCATTTCAAGAACATCTGCCCATTTGCATTTACTACATCATCAGGTATGTCTACTTCGATTGTCAGAAGAGCATTGAGAACGAACTAACGTGGCTGCAGTGCATTGTTCTTGCAACCAGACCGCTGCTTTTCTGTTTTCTGAAAATTCGTTTTGAATCACAGAGTAAATGCACAGAGCTATTGGGGTCTTCGCAGACGGTCAGAAATTTGATTCAGATGTGTATCGATTCTTCTCAACAAATGGTTTCGATCCTAGACTGTTTGCAATCTCAGGGGTTGCTGGGTAAGCCATCTCCAAGATTGAGTGAAAATCACGTTCTTTTACATAAACCAGGCTAACTTCGCATTTTGCAGAAACATTTCTTCCATTCGACTTGGAAGCCAGTTTCGTGTCTGCTAGCAGTCTACTACTAGGACCCGCAATCGACCCACAATGCTTTGAGTGCCTCGACCCGTCTCTGGAGAAAGTCTACTCCGTTCTGGACGAGATGATCATGGCCGGGAACGGGATCGCCAAGTACCGCAAATTTGAACTACAGCAGCTTGAGAACATGCTACAGCGACTTACACCTTGGCCTTCACAGGCCTCTGAGCAGACGACTCTAGTAGACGAGGGGCGCCAAACGCAGCCCCCGGATGACACAAGTCCCCAAGACACGGTGGTCTCGGCCATGGCCTCGGAACACTCACAGCACGAGAGCTACTCTTCTTCTATCCCGGGGAACATGGATGAGATGGCTTATGATAGCGGGCTGACTATGGCGCAATTACTGGATATGGCCAACTCTATTGAACAGGAAGATTCAGAGTGGATGTCTCAGACGATAGTGGAACATAGCATTTGGTAAATCAAGAAGACCTGTCAATTTCATGGCGGCGTTATCTCCCATTTTGGAACCTTGCCGAATGTACATGTACTTGCTTTTGCTTCGAAGCTCATATTTGCCCATAAGTCCAAGTGACCTCTGTCACACAGCTAACATGCCCGGTAGCTAGTCCGAACCTCTCAAGGCCGAAGTATACTTGTAGTTTGATATCTCTCTTTCACTATCACAGGATCGAACTCCGAGGATGGGGCCTGTCGACTAAGGCGGACAACTCGGAGAGGAAGCCGGTCTGTTTACTGTCAACATACAAGACTGATGTAAGCCCCGTCTTCTCGGCTCTTTACAAAATCAGATATCAACTTCAAGGGTTCCCTCTGAGATAGACATGATTCATGAATGATAAGACAATGCTATGTGGATAGATAATCTACAACTTTGACGTCCTGGCCTGGCGGATCTTTGCAAACTCCTCAGTGTTTCCGAGGCGCCAGCTGACGGTATCACCCCACTTCCCTGCCTCCTTCTCCTGAGGTTCCTTCCAACGCCACCTTGGGACCGGCTGCTTGTTATCGGGAGCCTCCAAAAGGTTCTTGACCCAATCACCCACAAGCGGGATCAGCTTCGCGGCGTGACCCGAGTCACCAGACATGAGCACCACGGAGTCACTCGACTTGGGGACGTAATCGATGATGAAGTCCGAATCAGCCGTGTCAGCAAACCAGCAGATGGTCTGCTTGACAAGCGGACGGTCCTTGAGTGCCGGGAGCGTTTCCGCCAGCAGCTGCCGCACCTTGGCCTGATCGTGCGGCGGCATAAACTGGCTCTCCTCATACGCCGGCGGGAGTGAGATTCCCGTCTTGGGATCCGTGTTGACGTATCCTCCGCCCATGGGGCACAGCTTGAGCAGGTTGGTCTTCGGATCCGGCTCGAAGTAGAAACCGAGGTCGCGCGCGTAGGTGACGGGGATACCACGGAGCGCAGACGTCTCGTCGTCTGTCAGCTCGACGTGAGCGACAGACCAAGACTTGGCAACGACCTGCTTGCCGCACTCTGGAACAAGTCTCGCCGCTGCCGCGCCAGTAGCGACAATCACGAGCTTCGCCGAAATCTGACTGCCAGTCTGCGTCCTAATGCCGGTTGCCTTCCGGCCGGCACCGGTGTTCTGGTACACAATCTCCTGTACGCCACCGTGCTGCCCGAGGAAGAACTTTACGCCCCGTACCCGGGTAGCGTTGTAAAGGGCGATCAGGGCATTGCCAGAGTGGACATATCCGTCAAACTTGTTAAGGTAGCCCTTCCAGCCGGAACACGGGCCTTCTCCGTACTGCCAGACATTGTAGTTGATGTCCTGGCCACCCTTGATGGGCACCACGTACTTTGCGAGAAGGGGGTGGTCTTCTGAGGCCTTCTGGAACCTGTGCAGAGTCTCGGCGGCCCGCTCAGGGGCGTTGGCCGAGACGCAATGAAGAAACCCTACCCGGTGAAATGAGGGTGCGAAAAGAGGCGTTTGCCACGCTTTCGCAGCTTCCTGTTGCAAGTCAGAGAGGCTTTCCCTAGTAGATAAGGCAGCTCACTGGGGTTTAACTTACTATAGTGAGATTTGTGTAGAAAGGGTCTTCGTACTCAGCCCTGAAGATCTTGTTGATATCGTTGGCAGCAGAGTCCCTGGGAGGTATTTGCTCGTGCTTGTCGAAAACGGAAATGTCCGTGTAGCCAGCCAAAGACAGGTGGTAGGCCGTAGATAGACCAAAGGCACCGGCGCCCACAATGATGATTGGGTCGGATTTACTGACACCCATGATGATGGTTGGAGGCTAAGGCGGAGATTAAGGACGGGATTGTGCGAATGGAAGCACTGTTGATTCAGTATGAATACAGGGCCCTTGAGCAGCACTACTAGCCATTGAAGTATGTTATCTTCAAGCAGTCGTATATGACCTTCCGTGATCTTTCCCAGGACCGGCTGGCTTCGGGCCCTTGCCCCGGCTTCGGATCCAAGATACTGGAGATACTCATGGCACCATCTCCATCATGGGGTAGTTGGTTAGCGTAGCCGCGCCGAGCGGGGTGGTGGCCGTGGTGGAATCAATGCCGTGTTACTCAGTTCACGGCCGGGCAACTCGAATGGCCTGGAACTTGTTTGCGGCACAAGAGGCGTGGCTCTATTTCTGCGCTATCAAGGCGGATGGTGAGCCGATATCTGTCCAAGAGACATCGGGGGCTGACCCGGTGGTCAACCTTCGCTTGATTGGTCAAACTGACTCGGGTGGAACTTTACCAACACGCCGGCCATCCAGCCGGTCATCTTACCGCCCAGCCACAAGCTTTCATGATTGCGTAGTAATGTTCGGCAACGAGATCAAGACGTAAAAGACGAGAGTATGGTTTGCGATAGCGATATCACATGGTTTCAAGGAACAAGTTCCTGGTTTTCCTATCGCTGGTGGAACTGACGCGTGATATGTATGTAACTACTGTGTAGGTAGTAGACTTGCAAGTATGTGACTCCCATTCTGTAAGACCAAATTACCGCTGTTGTGATTCCCGTAACGCTCAGTCTGCATGTTACGTCACTTCTTAAGCCCACAGGAAATGGAGCAAATCAAGGCCACCTATTCCTTCGGCGCCGCCCAGGCAATTCACCTCTGGCAAGTGGGACGATAGTTGCTTCAAGTCTCCGTACCTGACTAAATAAATCAGAGCATTTGCGTCCGGGACGATACTAAGATGCAAGGTTGGTGTTTGACAAGGGTAGCTTCGCTACTTTGCGCAATTTGCGAATTTGCGGCAGGACTCTTAATGTTCAAGAAATGGGGTGAATGTAAAATTTCTAAATTTTTTACTATCCCTAAATTACACAATGCGCCATTTTGCATGCAACCGTGACCGCGACCCATTCGGTATCCCACACACTGCACTTATTTGTTGCTAGGGTACAGGAACTCAGTCTGAGGGAAGAACTCCTCCTTGATCAATCTGGGGCTGACGAAGCGACGCATGACGTCTGCGCTTCCTGCCTTGTCGTTGGTGCCACTGGCGCGGGCACCGCCGAAGGACTGCTGGCCGATTAGGGCAGCGGTGGTCTTACAGTCTGGGAGAGGGTTTGGAGTTAGCAAATGGATACACGTTGACGTTAGTGGTGAGGGAAGGGAACATGGGTAAACTCACTGATGTAGAAGTTGCCTGCAGAGTAGCGCAGGGCATCCTCGGCCTCGCGGATGGCGCGTCTGTCGTTGGCGAAAACGGCGCCGGTCAGGGCGAAGCCGCCTCCGCTCTGGTCGACCTTCTTCAGAGTGGAGGACCACTCGGCATCGGGGTAGGTGGAGATGGCCAGGACGGGGCCGAAGATCTCCTCGTTGAAGAGGCGGTGGTCCGGAGAGTCGGCCACGTAGACGGTGGGGTTGACGTAGTATCCGTCGGAGCCGTCGTAGGTGCCGCCAACCACCAGCTTAAGGGAAGAATCCTTATTGCTCTCGTCGATAATGTTCCTGATCTTGTTGAAGGAGCGTTCGTGGATGACGGGGCCCATGAAGGCATCTAGCTTGCCGTCGGGGCTTCCAATAGTAATCTCCTCGACCTTGGACTTCAAGCTGGAGATGAACTCCTCGGCCTTAGACTCAGGGAGGTAGACGCGGGAGGTGGCGGAACACTTCTGGCCCTGGTACTCGAAGGCGCCGCGGATAGTGTGGTTGACGGCGTGCTCGATGTCAGCGGTCGGGTGGATGAGGTGGAAGTTCTTGCCGCTAGTCTCGCCGACGACACGGGGGAACTCGCGGTAGGTCTTCTTGCCGATGCCCTCGCCAATTCTGGCGTACAGGGAGCGGAAGACGTCGGAGGAGCCGACGAAGTTGAGGCCGGCGAATTCGCGGTGGTTAAGGACAACGTCAGTGACTTCCTCGGCGTCACCGGGGACGAACTGAATGACGTTGGGGGGCAGACCAGCCTCAAGGAGGATGTTGTAGAGGATCTGGCTGGCGTAGATGTTGCTGGGTGAAGGCTTCCAGACGACAACGTTGCCCATCAGCGCGGGGCCGGAAATGAGGTTACCGCCAATGGCAGTGAAGTTGAAGGGGGAGATGGCGTAGACAAAACCCTCCAGAGGACGCCATTCCAGGCGACTAAAAGTTTTTGTCAGTATCAAATTCATTGAAAATCATCGCTTGATCCACATACCTCCACATGCCGTCAGAACCACGGGTGGGCTGCTTCTCAAGAATCTCTGCCGCGAAGTTGCAGTTGAGTCTGAAGAAGTCGGCCAACTCGGCAGCCGCGTCAATCTCTCCCTGCCACATGTTCTTGCCTTGGCCGAGCATGGTCGCCGCGATGAGCTCATAGCGGTATTTGGTCACGGCGAGCTCTGCCGCCTTTTGGAAGATGGCAGCCCGGTCGACGAAGGGGGTGTTCTGCCAGCTCTCCTTTGCCTCCAGCGCCGACTCAATTGCTGACGAAACCTGCTCCTTGGATGCGAGGGGGAAGTTGGAGAACTTGGTCTTGTGCTCGGAGGGAAGAACGGTGTCGAAAGACTTGGCCGCGACTTGGGTCTGGCCGCCGAAGAAAAGGTCGCTCTTGGCGGGCAGCTGGGTGCGCAGCTTCTTGAGGGCCTCCTCGAGCTTTGCGCGCTCGGGAGAGTTCTTTGTGTATGTGGGCTGCAAAATGATCATTAGCCAATCCCTGAGCGTACCTCCTCAGATTCGGTTTAAAACTCACGTTGGGCTCGTTTCTGGGGTCGGGAAGTCTGAATGGAGCAGTCGCCTTCGTCCTTCTTTGTGTAAGAGCGACCGGGGCTGTGGTAGGGCGCAATCCTGATCTCAGAGATCCAACTGGTCTCGCAGACCTCATGACGCTGTGGACTTGCATTCTGACTGATTGTATGGGTATAAAGCTCAAAGATAGAAAATGATACACGAAGATTTCGTCTTGAGTGTCGATGGGGTGATTATGGGTGATGAACCTGTGCTTTTGATGAGGAGAGCTTGCTGATACTGCTTGAGATCATATGACAGCTTCGCAGTCTCATCGTCTTATTTGACAATGGCTGCTGCACTAGGCCGGTCAAGCTCCCGATAGCTATATGGCATCGTGAACCAATCAAGATCACAATCGATGTCATCTTCACAATCATGCCGAGATCGGACGGGGGTAGATCCCGGAGCGGAGGGGTTGCGGACGCCCTGCCGATATCTACATGCAGGGCCCCCGCCGGTGCGGAGTCATGGTGCATTTCCCCGCAAAATCGGAGGTTGGGGGTCTTTGACAGTTGCATCCGGCGGCGTCTGTTCCCGTGCTCCATCGCGGTTAGAGTCCTATCTTGATACATGGTGGTTCTACGTAGTCGACGATGGCTTCACGGAGACAAGTCCGATTACGCTGCTACAGCCATGGGTTCTGATTGATAAGTTTTAGGAAATGCGGCGTCATGGCGAAGACAAATCGATAACATTAGTTGTGGGGCTCAGCTTTCACAACTTACTTGGAAGACAAGTTTGAAGCAGTCACAATGCTGTTAAATCCAGGAAATGGCTATCTATCACGGGCCATCCGTAGCACATCTGTCTCAATTAGCGGAGTTGTGGGTATGCAATGGGTGTAGAATAGAGATAAGTAAGGCGTTAGCCACGTCTACCAAGCATGGAAGACTGTCTGCGCTCTCCTACCCAAAACGCTTGTGAGAATGACTCGGCTCGAGACTCAACAAGGTCTGGAACACAACGACCACGAACCATGTTCCGTCTGGGGAAACTTGGCGGGTGACCTCGCGGCTGGCACCATCTCCGCAATCCTCATCTCTCCGGCAATCACAATCCTAGATCGGTAAGATAAATCTGCCCAGGACCCTTGGAATTCCATTGACTAAACAAAAACCGTTTGCAGAGCGGTAGTCGAGCGGACAACAACAGGGCGGCCCCTCATCCGAGGGCTCCACGCCCAACTACGCTCCGCCATCCGTCGACCCCGCGGCTTCTTCTTCGCCCGGCCCCTCGGGATCGTCTGGACCCTGTACGCAGCAACCTACGTCACAGCCAACGCCGCCACCACCGTGGCCGAGAGGTTCGACGGTGCAGCTGCCGCAGCGAGCACAGCTACCTTTGCCTCCACGTTTCTCGTCAACGTACCCCTCGGGGTGTGGAAGGACCTCCGCTTCGCAGAGATCTTTGGTTCCTCCTCCGGCGCCGCTCCCGAGGTGGGAAAGGCAGTGGTGGCGGCGGCCCCACGCAAGCTTCCCAGAGCCGCGACGGCGACGTTCCTCGTCAGAGACGCTGTCACCATCTTTGGGTCGTTTACGCTCCCGAACTGGATATCGGCAGCAATCCCGGACTCTGTCACGTCTTCCCCACATGCCAAGGCGACAATCACGCAGCTGACGGTTCCCGTGTTGTCGCAAGTCGTGGCATCGCCGATTCATCTGATTGCGCTGGACTATTACGAGAGGCAAAGCAGGCTACCGTTCTCTAATCGAGTTGCGCGGACGCGGGAGCATATGCCGTCGACGATCGTGATGCGATGTGTGAGAATTATACCGGCGTTTGGTATTGGGTGTTTGGCAAATTTAGAGTTGCGAACTTTCTTCCAGCAATGGTTTTCAGCATACACATAGCAATTGGTTAGTGTAGGTTTCCCTCTTACAGGGGAATTGGTTCGAACCGTGGGTTAACAAAGAGATTAATTAACTATATAAATTTCTACGTAGTAAAAAAAGGAGGTTCTAACCACAGGTTAAGCTATCTATAATAATCCTAAATAGGGCCCCCTAATTAGCCCCTATATAATTAACTATATACTGCGGTCGAATTAGACTTCCGATCTAATACTAACTTTCTCTTTTTTTTATTAATTTACTTACTATAGTTAGAGGTATAATTCGACCTCGGGCCCGTTTATTAAGTCGTCTCCTTTTCTCTCTTTTCTCTATTCTTTTTATATAACCTATCCTTTTATTTATATATTAACTTTTTTACTACTTACGAATTACTCTAACCCCTTATTAAGTACTACTTTTATAAAAGCGTTAGTAAGATTATTATTATTATTAATCTAACGGATCTTAAGGATCTCGCGCCTTTTATATAATTACCTAAGGGCTATAATATCGATTATAAGCCTCTTTTTTTTTTATAATTCCTAATTTAACGAGATATTTATATAGTAAGTAAGAATCTATATAAATAACTATTAGGATTAATAAAAGGCTAAGCTAATTAGTAATTCTCCTTAGCGTCGTTAAAATTATATAAGTAAGGTTAATACCGTTAACTATACTATAAACTTCTAATACTAATATACTTCTTATTACTTATTTATTTTTAGTTAATAAGTAGTAGATTATATTACTATATATTATAAATTTACTCTTACCTATATTCTTATTAACGAGAATAATAATATACCTTAATTATAAAATAAGGTTTTTATTATTTATAAATAAGCTATTTACGAATACGTAGAGCTTATTAACTACGAGGTTAATTAGGTAGTAAATAAGACCTTAATTAAGATTTAAGTACTACTATTCAAGCCGCTTATTAAGTACTTCTACGTCTTATTTATTTAGTTCTATAGCTTATATTATTTTAATATAGTTAAAAGTTATTTTAAACTAATATATACTTATAATATATACCCCTCGCACGAGCTTAGCTTTATATCGCTTTTTAATATTAATTACGTTCGGATTAATAAGGCTAATTTTCTCGCCTTACTCCTTTTATTAAAAGACGATAGTTTCCCCCTCGATCGTAAAAATCTTACTATTAAATATTAATAAGTTATTTATTATAAAAACCTCTTTTAGCTTTATTACGAAGCCTGCTTTTTAGAGCTCCTTATCCTCTTTTTTTATAAAGTTAATATTAAATAGGCCTAATATATTATCGGTCTATATTTTAATAATCTTAAATTAGTTACTTACGTACTTAGATATTAATAAGTATAGGTCGTACGTAGATATAACTATTAATAATTAATTAATATAAAAGTTATAGTAAGTAGCTTATTAATAAGTACCCGATTTTATAAGCCTATATAGTAGTTTAAGTACTTCGATAATCGTACTTTTTAAGTACTTACTAACTATTTTTTTTAGTAAATAGGCTAGGATTTTTTTTATAAGCCCTGTGGCTGATTAGGTATATACCTAAGTAATATTACGGCTCTAAATCTCGTATCCCTTTTTTTATAATAATACTATTAATATTATTATTAATTATTAGCTATAGCGCTATACTATAGGTAATTATATAAGTAGCGTCGCTTTTTTAATATTATCGTACCCCTAAATTACGTATCTAAACTTCTCGTACGGCTAGGGTATTCCTTTCTTTTTAATTTTATAAACTATTCGTAATTTAAATATACGTAGGTTTATATACTTCTCTAGGTCGTAGAGGATAAATTAATAAACCCCTCGATTATAAAAAGTATTTATTTTAATTAGATCTAATTCTTTATACAGCTTTTTAGTAATTATAATTATACCTTCTTTACGTAATTTAACTATTAGTTCGAAATCGGCTTTCTTTTTTACTATATAAAAAGTATTAATTACCTCGTTATTAGTAATAAATTATTATATTAATACTTACTATCGTAGTTTTCTATAACGTCTCGCCGGTAATAATAGTACCCTTTTAATAATTTCCTCTTTTTTATTATTTATTAGTACTATTATAACGATTTTATTAAAGATAATTTCCTATACCTCTACCGCAGGTTAAATAGTTTCCCCTAGCTCTTTTTCTTTTTATAAATTAGAAATTACCTCGCTAGGATTTATATAATATAGTCTTACTACTATAATTAATACCTCAAGGGGTTAGTTACGATCCCTCGTAATTACGTATAATTACTTATTAATAAATATTAATTTATATAGCCTAACTTACTATTAAATACTTTTACGCTATACTCGTATATCTAAATTTAGTAATATATCTAAATTACCCCCTATATCGGGCCTATTATATACCGTAATTACCTCGTTAACTTACTTTTTTACGTTTACCTCGCGCAGTACCCGCATTATTTTTTTAATTACTTAGGCTCGTTAGCTTATATTTAGTAATAATAGCGAGGCTAAGGTCGTTTTTAAATATACTCTAAATATAAGAAGCGTTAGTATAAGCCCGTTAAGCCCTATAGTATTATTATAATATTTAAATACTGTTTAGAGGTATTTATTATTAATAAAATCTAAATTTTCTTTTTTAATAATTCTAAATACCCTTTTTAACTATTAATATACCCTTTTTATCTTTTTAATATTATAATACGCTTTAATAAGTACGACTTTTAGCTATATATTATAAGCTATTATATTCTCTTTAAATTTTACTAACTTAAAGCTAGTACTAACGTCGGTTCTAATACTATTTAGCGGTCCTTAGTATATATTAATCTAGCTTTTTCGTAAGGCTATTTATACTATTTTTATTTATAAATCCCGGAAGAATTACCCTACTTAAAAAGATATAGCTACGTTAATTACGTATAGGACTAGCCGATTATTTAAATAGAAAATATTAATAATAATTTCTTAATTAAAGTTAAGCTTATTACGTAATTTAAATTTGAACTTACGTAGGCTCTGTGTATTTATTTAGCATTAGTAGTACACTTTTATTAACTACTCTAGTGCCCCTATTTCGATATTATTATTACCTAATCGCTTTAAAAAGTTATATAGCCTCGTAATTAACGAGTAGCTAAACCTCTAGTATAATTATCGAAGCTCATTTTTTATTAAGTAATAAATTAACTTCGAGTCGTTATTAAGCTTTATAAATACGTGCCCCTATTATCGTTTAACTATCTCGAAGTACTTATTACTAGAGATTTTGTTTTTCGTATTATTAAATATAATACCTAGTTAATTTATGTTTTTTAAACATAGTAAAAATAGGGTATTAATAAGTAAAATATAGAAAGTTATTGTTCCGAAGTACGTCTCTATTTTTATTATACTTAGTATAACGATTTCTTTACCTAGGCTAAAGCTAATTTTTATAATACTTATAATTAATATATTAAGCATTATTAGCGCGATCTTTTATAGTATTTAAAATTACTCTTTTCCTCTTATTAACTATTATAATACCTTAGTATTTAGGATAATTCCCTAAAAAGTTTTTAAACTATACCTTTTACTTATATAGAATATTTATACGAGCTTAGTATTTAAGTAATTTAAATAGTATAAAAAGGACCCCCCTAGCTACTATTATAATTACTTAGTACCTAATTTTTCTTTAGATATTAAGAGAAGTAAATCTAGTATTATTAAATTCGGCGGGCCGGATTATAATTTACCCCCTTTATCCCTTTTTATACCCGTTATCTAGGGGACTTTCTCTTACTATTTATAAATAAAAGCCTACTTATTAAGAGCTTTTATTACTTTTTATTTATTTAGCCTCGTATATCTTCCCGAGGCTAACGGTATAAAAAAAAAGTAATTAATATCGTTAACTTCGTTATAATCTAATTCGTTAATATAGGGAGTAAGATCTTCTTTATTTTTTAAATCTCCTAGCGGATACTTTAAGCTATTAATTTAGTTACTTATACTAGGTTCTATACCCCCGGATATACCCTTATATATTACGAGGAATTAGTTAAATCGATTAGGGCTAGTTTTACCTTTTACTACTCTTAATTTTTGATACTATTTATATAATTTAATACGTTCTTTTTCGGAGTAGTTACTTAACTAATATCTATCCTTTTTATAAATAAAATATTACTTTTTACGTTACCTTATTTACGGGTTAAATCTTTACTTATTTAATAAATCTAGGCCTCCTTACTAATAATTACCGTACTTAGCTTTTTTCCCTTTTTTATTATACGTTCGATTAACTTAGTATTATTAATAAGGGCCGTCGTACGCTTAGAAATAGATTTAGCGTAGTATTTTTATTTTAATATTAAAACTAGATCTTAGCCTTAAGTAGAGCGTCTCGTAGTTTTTAAGTACTTAGTATAAGGTTATTTTTATTTTTAATACGCGTTAAACTATAGTATAAAAATATCTAACTTTTTATTTATTAGTCCCCTTATTTAGCTAGGTTTTTACTAGCTTATTAATTCGATTAATAAGTTCTTTAAGGATTTCTATTTACGATTTACTTTCTATTATCCTAGTTATAAATATAAAAGAAATTACCTATAGCTCGGATAAGAGCTCTAAATTCCTATTATAGGTCTTAAAGCAGCTTTGGATTATATTAATAATACTAAAAAAGTCGTTCTAATCGAGATTACGCACCGCTTCGTAATAGTAATTAGATACTTTGCCTATAAGTATAATATTAATTACCGAATAGTATTAGTATTTTCTAATTCCGACTTTTTTATAATAATTATAAAATATCGTTAGGGTTTTTTATAAGACCTTATACTTCTCTTTAGAATATAATTTCTTTTTTAAAAAGATCTTTTTAAAGTTTATAAATTACCTCGTATTTACTACTAAATTTTTAATATTTATATACGATCCCTGCGTCGCTACGTACTATTAGTAACTTTAGGTCGTTTATTTCTTTTTTTATTAGCTAATTAGTACCGAATTTCGTATTAATAATAGTAACGAGCTATAGATCGAAATAGGTAGAATTATTAATTATCGTACTTCTAGTACTATATTTTACCTCTATATATCCTTTTATAATAATAAATTACTATTAGTAATTATAAGGAGGAAATTTGCGTCGTTTACCCTTTTTTTAAATTTATTAAAGCGATTATACACCCTATTAACTTATACTTAGTTTTATAATATAAATTCCTCTTTTATAATTATTATTATTAGGATTTTATATAGCTCTTACGATTATAATTACGCTAATAATACCCCTCGTTTATAAAGGAATTTATTAATTACTTTTATAATTCCTAAGCTTACTCTTATAAACTATTTATCTAGTTAGTAATTAAGGTCGTTTATAATCTTATAAAATAGAGGTTACCCCTATAGCCCCTTTTTTTTATAAACTTTAGTTAAATAGATTAATATTATATTAATTTACTTATTATTAAGCTAATCCACAATCTTATATATTTACGTTCTTTAATAATCCGGGTTAATATTTACTTACTTATAAGGGATCGGAATTCTATTTAGGATCGGGTTTTTTCTTTTTTTTTTTTACCCTAACTCGTTAGGGGTCGTACTCTAGCCTATGCCCGTTTTAGTAGTTGCTAGCGTATTTAATCTTAATAAGAATATATTTAATTTATATATTAGTTATAATAAGCCCGTACTTTCGCTACTTAACGAATTTATTAGGGTTTAGGAAATTCCCGCTTCTTTTTACTATCTTATTACTACTCTCGTTTTTATTATTTTTAGCGATTACTATTACTTTTTTAAATCACTAACTATCGTACTTATTAAGACCTCCTTTTTATCTAGGATAAAAAAGTAGGTTTTAGTAGTCCCTTTTTTTTAATAGTAATAGTAGACGTTTATATTATTATAAAAAAATATAATAATTAGTTTTATAATCTTTATTAGTTATTAATTTCTATTATTTTATATACTTCTAGCTTCCTAAGCCTCGTACTCTCTATACTCTCTAAATAGCTTCTTTTTTTAACTTACCTCCTCTAGGGCGGTATTCTATAAGAATAGTCGAATATAAATACTAAGTAGCTTGTAGAAGAGCTGTATAGGCTATTAAGTACGGTTAGTAAAGTTAAGCCCCCCCTTTTCTTATAAGATCGCGGGCCTTAAGGACTTATTAAAAATACTTACTACGATTTTTACTCGTACTTAGTAAGGTTAGATACCTTAGGGATCTTTTCTTTTATAGCCTCTTGGTATCCTATTTTATAGTTTCCTAGGCGGTATTTTTTATAAGTTAATTACGCTAATTTAGTAATTATTATTTACTAATAAACTTTTTACCGATTTAGCTAGTTAATTTTTAATTATAGGCCGGCCGTAGTAAAGTTATTTAGTAAGAAAGCTACTTAAAGTAATAGCGAAATATTAGTTACTTAAGTAGTTTTATTAATTAGTATAATTTAATATAGTAGACGTCGACCTCTCGTAGGTAGTAAAGGTTTATAATTACTTAATTCCGTACGGTATTCGAGAATCGTCTCCTTTTTTATCTATTTTTATAAGGTTACTTAGTACGAATCTCTTATCCTATACGGTATTAAGAGGTCGTCTCTTTTATATAGCGAGATACTTTACTAATTTATAATAGTAGAGTTTAATTATTAATTAGTATAAGTTTCCCTCTTATAGGGGAATTAGTTCGAACTATGGGTTAATAAAGAGATTAATTAACTATATAAATTTCTATATAGTAGAAAAAGGAGGTTCTAACCGCAGGTTAGGCTATCTACGATAATCCTAAATAGGGCCCCCTAATTAGCCCCTGCGCAATCGACTGTATGCCGCGGTCGAATTAGACTTCCGATCCGACAGTTAGAAAATAGACGAGATAATAGCATTGAAAGCATTCTGCGGTGCCAATCACCTTTCTCAGTCGTGAATCGCAATGCGTGAAGATGCAACTTTTGTATTGTAGGTAGTCCGACCTCTAAACTAATGCCTGGTATCATTAGGGTGAGGATCGCTACCCATGAGACGAGCGACTGTCACAGCCTCTCTCAAAGCCTTTCCAAGGTGCCCTCTTACAGCCCCTTCCTCCAAGACCATCAGGCCTCCGATTGTGCACCCTTCCGGTGATGTTCCTTGATCTCTCAGGCTGCCTGGTTGCAGACCGTTCTGCATGAGTGTCGCGCTACCCAGCATGGACTGCAAGATCATAGTCTGTGCAAGATCCCTTGGAACACCGACGGCAACGGAAGCATCGATGAGAGCATCTGCGATGACTGCAAAGAAGGCTGGCGTAGATCCTCCCACGGCGGTCGTAGCGTTCATCATCTTCGGCGCAATCTTCACCGTCTTGCCAATCTTATTGAAGATGGCTTCGGTGAGCTCCATGTACTTGGCTGGCACTGATGGCTCCGAGACCTCGATCGCAGTAAGGGACTGAGAGACCATAGCCGCAATGTTGGGGAGCGTCCGAACGACCCAAGCCCGGTCCTCTGTGTTCTCGGATGTCGTCTCGCTTCCGTATATCGTAGCTTCTAGCTTGCCTCGAGTCCAGCCGGCGGCTACGCTGATCAGAAGCTTGTCTTTCAAAGCCTCTTTCGTACCCGGCTTGGACAGAACTTCTTCGACATCCGCGGGGTCCACTCCTAGCACTACAACATCCGACTTTTGCAAGGCCGCAATGTTGTCGCCCCTTGAAACCACGAGCTTGTCTCCTGCACTGGAGAAGCGTGTCTTTAGGGCCTCTTCAGACTTTTCGCTTCGAACACATGCGATGAATTGAGTGATGGGGAGGGTGTTGTCTTCCAGCAGTGATTTCAGAATGGGAATCCCTAGGTTACCTATGTACCGGTTGATTAGCATAGGTAGTTCGAACGATCAATCTCATATGATGGTAACTTACCACAACCCAAAATGCACAGCTTGACATCCTTGAATGCTTCCATGTTGACTCTTGTGGTCTAATGTGAGATGTGTACTGTTTGCCGGCTGATGAGAGGCTGGGGGTTGAGCGGAATCTGGGCTAATTCTCGCTTGGTTGAAGTTGTTGTTTGTCCAATACCTTTTTCGGCCGACTGCTCTGAGTTGAACTGAAGAAATGCCCCTCCCCCTACTATCTTGATGTGAATCGAGTGCGATAAAGCTACCCTGGTCCTAGTAGCTACCCCTCACACCGGCGCTGGACGGGAGATCCCCCGCCACGAAGCTAATCAAGTGGGGTTGATATACGGGAGGCCATCCGACACAACATCGACCTCACGGAGTCACGGCACTCTCTGAGTCTCTTTACTCGGAACATATCACGAGACCCACACATGTCAGATAAGATTAACGATTAACGAAGAAAGATCGATTTGCTATCTTTAGCCAACAGTCCGAGACCGGAAGAATCTGGACCGCAGTCTCCTGCCCACCTCCGCCTTGAGCGCCGCATACTCGTCCACCGTCCTGGAAACGGCATCCCGGTTCTCCACCGCCCTCCGCAAAAGATACGCCACGCACTCGCCCATGCTGCCCCACGTCGAGCACTTCCACACCTGCGGCGAAGGGTCTTGGCTCCCCTCCTCCTTGAGCGCCAGCAGCGAGAAGCTGACCTCGTCCGACATGCCCTGCAGCTGCGCGAAACCAACCGGCACCGTCGGGAGTCCTTCCTTTAGCCTCTGCTGGTGGAGCTTGTGCGCCGTGACCACGCTCTCCTTGTTGTGACTCGCCAGGAAGAGGTTGAGCGAGGGGAACGGCTTGCCGCCCGGGGCTCCATATTCTCCAATGTGCCGCCTAAGGGCACCCTGAGCGATGCTGTTGTAGGCGTTATCAGTATCCTTCTTTGTGTCGTGAATCAGGGACCGCTCGTCGGAGCCCATGTAGGCGCCTCTGACTAGCTTCAGGCCGTGCGTGAAGCCTTCTTGGTTGGCCATCTCCAGGTGCTTGGCCAGGGTGGTCGGAGTGCTCTTGAGATATGCCTGGTAAGTGTTGTAAATCGTAGCGTAGCCGTCGCGGTTGAATTTGCGCATCAGTTTCATGCCTGCAAGGAAGATGCCCCATTGGAAGTGTTGAGACTCGGCGTCAAGGAGGAGTCTCACGCCACGGTCTTTGCATCTTTGGCTCACTTCTTCGAGGGCTTGCATCATTTGTTGGGGAGGCAGCTGCCTTGCGGCAAAAGCTTCTGTGACACGAGGGCCGGCTCCTGTAAGTCTGCGAGTTGGCAATGTTAGCAAATTGTCAGGTATCATAAGGCGTATAAGTAATTTTTAGCTTACTTGAGAGCAAGTTGATCGCCATCACCAAGTAGATCGACAGTCTCCAAAACACCCTGCCTCCAGGACTCGATGGTAGAATCGAGACCACTCTTTGTCAGATCCTCCGACTCGATACCCAAGCCGTGCTCCACGTTCGTCTTTGCATCAAAAATTGTTTCTTTCGCGTATGTGAGGATTGTACCGCGGAAACCCATAAATCTCAGGTGCCGCATGGTCTCTTGCGTCTCCTTTGGTGTCTCTCCCGCACAGAACTGCTTGTAAAAAACGCTCTTGAGCAAAGAGTGAAGAACAGGGTTTCTGTCGACATCTGTGAAGAATCCTCTGTTTGGTCTTGTGAAGAATGATAGCGCTGCGAGTGAAGGGCCGAGGAGCATAGGCTTTGAGGAGATGGCAGAGACCAAAAGAGACCTCATGAGAACTGGTGTGGGCAGAGCTGCCAAAGTAGAAGGTGTGACAATACCAGTCGCCTTGTCTGCAACTAGGGGTGCTGTAGAGAGTGACCTTGGTCTAGTCGTCTTTGAGAATGCGGTTGTGACATGGCGGCTAACAGGCTTTCCTGCCGTGAGGGAGGATTTGCAGTATGACGGCTTCATGGTGAGAATTACTGATGTGATGATGATTATTCTGACTTGAACTCAATAGTATCTACTAGAGCGGACGCATTGCCTTTATGATGTGGCATGTGGCACATCGTGGTCCATCCTGGTGAGCCGTGCCAGTTCCCTTTCCTACACACCAACGCATAGCTGATCCATCAGACGCTCCCAACGACATCGGAAGTGTCAGAATGCGTATACTCCTTTGGAAACTCAATAGACACACAGCCACGTGGATTCCGATGCCAGCTTATCGATACCCCGCTTAACAACGCGGGGTAAGATAGCACAGGCATTCATGTCTGGCTGTCACGAGGTGACAAAGATAGGTGTGCATGCAGTGTGCGCTTCCGGTGGCACATCTCGGGGGTCCGTGATGACGGGCTAGATTGAAGGTTCGCTGAAACCAAAACCGGCCTTGGAATCCGATTGTCTTGGGTCATGTTTGTGGGGCTGGACGGATCTTTGAGCGACTGGTCGGTTTCGAATCCGGATGGGTTGAGTCGGAGAGGGGGCCGATGATAGTCTAAGTCGGGGCAACGGGTGGCAGGTACGAAAAATGCGCCGAGTGATACGAGCATCGCGGGGATTCGGCCTAGGTCCTATCACGGAGCACCCCTTGATTCCTTTGACTAAGTGAAATGGTCTAGTGATCAGTCAATGACTAGTTGCAGATACATTGTCGAGATGCATTGTCGGAAAATCGAAACCAAGGGATTGGTATAAGCCCGGCATTCGCTCCGTTGAGGGGTCTATACAAATACCGCCGGCTACCTTGACCATATGGGGCAGATAGTGGCGGGTTGTATAGTCGCTATTGATCAGAGAGATCTCCTCAAGGCAACTTTCCTCCACCTCTTGTTGCCTGTCCCACCCCCGAGTTGGTCTTGTCCTCAGCGTACCGTTTGTACACCTCAATATAGGCATCACCGTCACTTAGCGTATCCTTTACGCTTTGCCTCTCTTTGATAGCATCGTACCATTGCCTCCACCTCTTCCATACCGCTTCATCATCGCCGCCTTCCCCTTCAGAGGGGATCCCAAGTCCTCCTGGCTTGTAATGATCGAATAAGAACAGACGCATGGCCCAAGGGGCTATCATCACGTCCACGAGACTGAATGTCTTTCCCAAGAACCAGGAACCTTCGGAACCCATCTGTGCAGTCAAAGTTTTGATGTGACCCAAGAACTCATCACGTGCTTTTTCGATGCTGTACTCCTTCTCTGGAGTGTGCTGAATAAATTTGTAAAATGCCGGCACGACGCGAGAGTTGATATGATCGATCCACAACCGGCACCTCGCACGATCATACGCCGCCTCCGGGAGAAGGTGCGGCCCATAGTTGTTCCCGGCATATGCTTCCTCAAGGTACTCGGAAACCACAGTGCTGTCGTAGAGCGGTCGTTGCTCGTTGCCCTTCACATCCACGGGAACGGCCAAGGTCGGGACCAGCCCCCGAGGGTTCATCTTTAGGAACTCGGGATCCTTCTTGTACGGGTTAATCTCGATGTACTGGTGGGGAATCTGTTTTTCGTGGAGGACGATCCATGATCGCTGGACAAAGGGGCAGAACCAGCCGCCGTAGAGCTTCAATGGGTGCTCTTCCGAGTGCTTTGCTGCGAAGTCGGCTGCGGCACCCGTGGTACGCGCGCCGATTGATGTGTCCACATTTGACATGTTGCCAAGTAGCACGAAGTTGAACTAGAGTTACAATATGCCAAATGACTGTGGCTCAGCGTTCTCTAGGTTGTTTTGTTGATGAGGTATTATGTGTATCTTATGTGGCGATGGTAAAGTTCTAATGATGATGGAAGTGATGCGACCCCTCTGATGACGTGTTACTTTACAGCAGACAGCCGGAAATATGGAGGTCTCGGCCGGCTCTTACTGCTGGTATCCACTTCAAAGCCGTTCACTTCGGCAAACACCTCCGGATTACCGCCGCTGCTACAACGCCTACCCAAATCAATAGGACTCCTACTTGAACTTGGTATTCGAGGGGAGCTTAAGGCTTGAAGATCAAGTGTAATATTGGCGAGAATCTCTTTATCGAGTGCAAGTGGAATGCGTGATTATTCGCCAGACTAGGATAAGTGATGGCTTTGATGTCAAACCCCCATTTCTAAGTCGCCGGTACAAGAGTATCGTGGTTAATCTTTTGTGCCACAGGAGTGTACCTCCACCGACTAAAGTGTGCGGGCGTCATCCCATCACCGCCATTGCTAGTAGCATACGCCCCGACAATTGTGCCTACAGGATCGCCATGTCAATCATCAGAACTTCAATGGACTGAGTTAGGGGGCTTACCGGTGAACGGGCCACTGCCTCCAGAAACGATCAACGCATTCGCCGATCCAATTTCCAGATATTCTTCTGGGCGAGAAGCCGGAGCTGCCCCGAAAACATACTTTGAGTCGCTGATAGCAGATACGGAGAGCTTTATCGGCTCCGATCTCCAGGCTTTGGGCACTGTCACGAGAGCTATCTCGGGAACGGTGATGTTGGGCTTTCCTGAGGCCTCGACCTTGAAACGGAACTTCGGAACAAGCGACTGGTTGGAGCAAGCTGGCAAGTTCACAATGCCTAAATCTATGTGCTGGAATTGGGTCAAGAAGACCGAAATGCCGGCTTCCTCGTTTTCAACTTTTGGCTGGAATGAGACGTCGACGGTGTAGTTGAACAGCGTAGCACTCTGCTTGCGTGCGATGAATCCGAGACCATCTTGTTCTGGGTTAAATTCTGGTGTTGCTGAAAGGTTGACAGGTGAAGGAGATATCTGCAGCGTGTTGGCATGCCCCTCCGGTGAGACTCTGAACAGATCTGTCTTTGGTGGACGCCAAAAGATAAAATGCCTAGGAATCTCCGAGCCCGGCGTAAAGTCGACAACGTCAGGTTCGTTGATCCAATGACCATTGCCGGGGATATCTCTGTTCGTGGGAGGCAAAGGTCCATCCATAACACCAAGTACCTCGTCGAGTACTGGCCAACCCCCATCATCCCATTTGACGGCAAAGAGAACAGTCTCGCGCCCCATTGGGTAGATCTCCCACTCGGGACCTGACCTAGTTGCCAGCGCGACACCCCACCAATTCCCGGAGGCGTCTTGGAAGAGGTCAGCGTGTCCCACCGTCTGAAAATACAAGTCGGTATTCTTGGCCGTTAGAATAGGGTTGTGCGGAGCTCCTTCGTACGGTCCTGCCAACTCTTTCGCTCGAGCAATCGTTACAGAGTGATTTGTTTCCGTTCCACCCTCTCCAATCAGCAGATGATAGTAGTCATCTTTGCAATACAAGTGCGGCCCCTCGGGATTGCGATCCCGGTGCCATTCCAGACTTTGATAGGCTCCTTTGCCGCGCCCGTCGAAAGATCGATTTTGCTAATGTAGATACCGGCAGCCACCGACATGTACACCTTGTTGTTGTCCCAGAAGATGTCCGGGTCAATATCGTTTGCCGGATTCTCGACGCGAAGGGGACCCGTCCACGAGGCATCATCGTATGGGTCGGTGGTTGTGAAGAGTAAGATCTTGGGGCCCCACCCTTCATACCAAGAGACGTACAATGTGATGAGGTAAAACGTTCCGTTGCGGAACCTGATTGTAGACGCCCAAATACCCTCATTCTGTCCCGAGTTCCGGTAGAGTTCCGGCACTTGCTCCGGTCGCGTCAAAGCATTGCTGGCAAGTCTCCAATTTACCAAGTCCTTGCTGGCGTATACGGGAACACCCGGGAAAGCCAGAAATGAGGAGACAGTACAGAAGAACGTGTCATCATATTCCTTGACAAAAGTGCAGCTAGGATCGGAGTTCCAACCCGGGAGGATCGGGTTGTTGAGGGTTTTGTTGACCTCCTGAGACTGGCTTTGGGCCGCCAGTGTGACGACTGACAGCCAGACGAGGCTGAAGAGTCGCATTGGGAGATCTGAGACGAACGTGATCAATCTGAAGATGTCGGATCTTGTCTCGCAGCACTTCGAGTTTGATTGAGTAGCCCTGGGCGTTTCTAGATACTAGGGTATTATAATAGTTAATAAAAGGGAAAGGGCAATTCTAAGCGCTATAGAAAATCGTATTAATAACGTTTAATACGTTAATAGCGGGTATTATAAGAATTAGCTTTGGCCTAGGTA